>OZ018325.1:15664618-15849618 GCA_963969495.1 Ceratothoa steindachneri
GAGGCCATGTTGTATACAAGATTTGTTAAATTACACAGCAAAAGAGGCATTGTTAACTTCATCAGAACTTTTTCATATTTCCGGCAAGTGATTATATGATGAGGGGAAAGAGATCGTAAAAGATCTTTGTAATTATCTATTAACTGCCCGAGGTACCTTTCGACCATACTGGTCATCTTCTGTGGCTATACTGATAAAAATAATAAATGCAATATTCATGTAGACATTATACATTTTTAGAGAAGTAACATTCAATCTCTAATATAATATTAAAATAGAAAATTTAAAAAAAATAAATTTTAAATTAAAATGAGAAATCAAATGTTTTTCAAAAGGCCGAAAAATACTAAAATCAAGGGTAAAAGTAGATAATTCAGGTTTTGATTCGGTGTCTATTTGTGGAAGCGATAGAAGGGTGCTTTCATTATGATGGTAGAGAGATATATGGAAGGAGTCGAATGTCGATCGCAGGTTTTTCTTGGTAAATTAATACTACTTCAGCCATTCTCAAACGGGGAAGTTGGGGATCGCGATAGATAATTTCAATATTTTCCTATAACGTGGCTCTCGCCAGAGTCAGATAGTGTTCTTCTATTGAGTGACGTTGTATTGCGCCACTCTGAAGTTGTGCTGGCAGTCTTTTGGATGGGTAGTGGAGGTTACGCCTATATACCGAAAGTTGCGGTGCGTGCAGTCACCGACAGGATATGAAAATTGGTAAACGAAGTTGATCTCTTGTAGTTTGGTTGTTTTTGGTAGGCAGCTGATTTGCATGATCAGGGAGGACGTGTTCCTTGTTTTATAATATATGATTAGAATTATTTTGGTTGTGGGATCAGTGGTTGATATATTGCGTCGGACAATCTCTTGAGGATTTTCTCACCTTCTTGATAACTTGTATTCACTGTAGCTCTATAGTATAAGTCTCTATTATAAAAAAAATGTTCGTTTTAGAAGAGATTTTCACTCATCAAATTGCCCATCTTATTTTTAATCACTGCGTCAATGTCTGGGTGGGTGTAACCGTTGTTAACGAGAAGATTTGTAACATGGTTGAGCTCATTGTTTGTGGTTGAGTGAAGGTCCGATTTACATACGACTGGATTACACTCTTCTTGTACCGGTTCGAGCATTCCGAAAGACCCTAAGGCATAATCCTAAGTTCGTTGGCTTAACATAGACTTGAGTTTTGAGAGACATGGGGAAAAGCATTACGCCTGACAAACGACCTCCTCTGACGCCCAGACACAAGGAATTGCGGATGGAATGGGCGCAAAGGGGTGAAGACAGACATGAAGATGGTAATATTCACTGATGAAAGCAAAGCAACTCTGGTCGGGCCTTACAGATAGGGGAATGGTTGGGTTGGAAAAGGCCAAGAGCTTCACATCCGTTTTCGTCGTCAACAGGGCGGAGAAGGTGTAGTTATATGGGCAGGAATAGTTTGAAATGAACTTATTGGTCCTGTTCGAGTTGCTGATGCCCCGTCTCACTCTGCAATAGGAACCCAAGCATGCTTGCCATCGATGGGACTCAAAAGTAACCGTTTGATGGTATGGCCGCCTTGCTCTCCCGATTTGAGCCCTATCGAAAACTTATTGAGGGTTCTGAAGCAGGTTATTTACAAGGATGCGAAGCAGTACACTTCGAAAGAAGATCTGTGAAAAGCAGATCTTCTTGTCATGCACAATTCCTCGCTCCGAAATAAAAGAAAATAACCGAATCTGTTAACAAGAGAATTGTAAGTGTTTTATAAAAGAAAGGATCTTATGTAAAGTATTAAGTATTTATTTAAGGTTTTGATTTTGTGATAATGCTAATTTTGGTCGGCATGTTGTTTTTCTATAATAAGCTAATACCGTAGCACGCTTGAAAAGGGGTTAAAATCTTTAAACATTGATGAAATAAAAGTCACATTACAAAATGTGCTTAAAAGTTAGGACACGGTGGCACTCATTAACTTAAAGATATCATAGAAGTATAAGCTCAGTTCTACCGTTAACACTGGTCAACAAAAACAAAAATAGGTTTTTCTGGCATGGGAAGTTAGAGCTGTTATAGACTAATTATGGAGTGCTGATTTCAAATCTGATTTCAGATTTTCTCTATCACATCACATTTTTTCGAAATTGGTATACTCTATTTTCATGGATTTTACCATTAATATTTAATTTTCGTTACTCATAATTTCATGTTGTTACTACAGTGGCGGCAACAAAAAAAGTGACATTGAATATTGGCAATAGAAATCGATACATAAAATCGCTTTCACGATTTTACTTGCCAACAAGCCAATGAAAAGGGGCGGGGCTTATGCCACGAGTGGATGACTCTCCTGAGCTAAGACAACAGAACTGCGCTATATTGGAACTCACTGTCTCGTTTGAGCTCGTACAGTGAGGTTTTGGTGTACAACGCTCCAGCGTGCTGATTTCCTGCATTCGTGCCTACATTTGACGTGCTATAACTTCTGTGCAAGTGGATACAATGGGGCGGAAAAAGCTTTCTAGGACAGAGAAAAGCCGTGCCTTGACCCTATTAGAGCAGGGAAAGTCTTTTAATGATGTAGCGGCAGATTTAGGAACCTCAAGAAATATGATTTATTGCCTAAAATGGGCAGCTGAGTTATTGCCACCAGGTACCATACCAAAGAGGAAGGAGGGCATTGGTGCAGCTAGGAAGACATCTCCAAGGACTGATAATATCCTAAGGCGTGAAGTGATGTCAGACCCTTCTGTAACCTCCGCTTCAATCAAGAAAAAACACCCAGACCTTCTCCAGAACGTCGCCCTCAGAACCATCCGTCATCGCTTACAGAAGGACTTAGGCCTACCGGCTCGCCGCGCTGCCAAGAAGCCACTTCTTACCAAGGCTATGAAGATGAAAAGGCTCAATTTTTGCAAGACCTATAAACATTGGACAGCTGCCCATTGGAAGAAGGTGATGTTCAGTGATGAGAGCACCTTTAGGCTGGTCAGAGGAAAGTCAAAGATCGTGCGTCGTCCCAGCAATGTGTCTCGGTATGACCCAAAATATACCGTGAAAACTGTGAAGCACCCTGATAGTGTGATGGTGTGGGGTGCCTTTAGTGGAAACAAGGGCAGAGGAGGTCTGTACTTCCTTCCCAAGAATGTAACCATGAGGGGGACTAACTATCTCGAAGTTTTGAAGCAGCACATGCTGCCATTTTGGGAAATTCATCGGTGTGAATTTTTCATGCATGATGGTGCCCCTGCTCACAGGTCCCAGTTAGTAAAAAGGTTCTTCAATGATAATAATATTAGTGTTTTGGAGTGGCCTGGTAATTCCCCGGACCTAAATCCTATTGAGAATGCTTGGAATCTGATGAAATCCAAAGTTCAAGAGACAGCATCCGGCAGCATCAAGGACCTGATAGAATCACTGAAGAAGATCTGGGTTACGATCGACCCCACCTACTTCGCAAACCTCGCTGAATCAATGCCCAATCGACTCAGAATGGTCATCAAGTGCAAGGGCAACATGACCAAGTATTAACTTTCATGAAATATTTATAATAAAATATGTAAGTTACATTTTTCTGTTTCATTTTCCCCGAATTGTCACATGTCACTTTTTTTGTTGCCGCCACTGTACATTGCTGAATATATAATTTCAGTCAGTTAAAGATTGGCATGCATTGTGGGAGGGTAGTGAGTGTTTCTTTTTGCAGATATGCATTAATTGCAATTGTTTTATTGTTAGAGTGACGGCAGCTATGGCTACATCATCCCAAAGAAAAACATTCTGTAATGAACCAAACATATTTTGCTACATCTGTGGCCACTTCACTTTGAAGTGTCAAAGGCGCAAGATAAGTAACTTTGTCAGGAAAGCATATCTTGCCTAATTCAAAGTACCACTTGGAGATCAGGACAAAAGTTTGGGCTCCTCACAAAGTATTCAAAACCTGCGTTGGAACCTTGCGATCATGTTATCAAGGAAAGAATGTCAAGCTCAATTTTGGTGTGCCAATGGTTTGGAGAGAACCAACGAACCAGTTGGATTACTGCTCCTTTAGCATTTTCAATGTTCAAGGTTTCAATATGAAAAACAAACATCACTTTCAATACCCAAGTATGCCTTCTTCAATTCGACCAGTTGCGTACTGTGATGAAATACCTGTACCAGTATTTACTGAACTACCAGTCATTGCAGACGAAGCCATCAGTCCTTAACTGGTGTTACAGATGATAAAGATAACCAGATTGATATTTTTGAGGCAACTGTTACAGATTGCGATAAACTTTCTCTGTTTAGTCAGCCTGAATTAAATGATCTAGTCAGAGATTTTTATTTGACAAAGATGTCTGCTGAATTGTTGGCTTTCAGGTAACAAGAAAAAAACCTGCTAAAACCTGGCACTAGTGTCGCCTTTTATCGTAACAAAGAAGCAAAGCTATGTAAGTACTTCCATTCTGATGGTCAACTTGTTTACTGTAGTGATGTTTAAAGACTTCTATATATATATATATATATATATATATATATATATATATATATACATATATATAATTCTATTCCTGATTAGTTATAGTAAATTTTATATTTCCCTATTTTAAGCAAGTCTTTTTAATTGTGGTCTACTCCAATTCAAAGTTTTACTCTACATAACATATGTTCGATAAATAAAAGCATTTATCAGAGTTTCTTACTCATTAATGCCATTTATATTTTCAGATGGATTAAGTTAAACTATAACTAACACAATTCTTTCTATTGTTACCACTCTTGGCATTATTTATTTCGCTACTAATGTTACAGCCACTGGTACATTTAGTTCCTCTAGCTCATCCACAATGACTACACCTCAGCGTTACATAGAATGTCCTAATGATAATAATGATGGATATGTCCATAATTCACGCCCTCGACCTTACAGAAATTCTTATGACAATACTGATATATTTATTCGTAATACAACATGTTCTCGGACAAACTCCGAATGTCTTTATTTGCGCTTTCATTGAAACTCAGAATCTCTTCTTTCGTTGCCTAATTCCCTCTCAGAATCTCATCATAATAATAGCGATACATTTATTTCTACTTCGCCTTTCAGCTAAACCATGATGATCTTCATGCATTGGTTAATATTATAAGTACTTATAATGATAACCTTGATGTAGTGAAAGTGTTGGGAGTTTTCATAATAATGATTTGCCAATAGCATACGGTTTCAATGCTTTATCCATATACCAGTAACTAAGTGTTAATTTTCCAAATGAACCTGATTTTCATGTTTATCAGTAAAAGCATCTCGAATTAGTACGACCACAATTTAAACTATTTAATAATTATAATTTCACTTTCTTCTAACTTGCATTCAGATTATTCTTATTCTCTCTTCTCGTGTACACTTTTGTCATCCAAGATATATCCACGCAGGTGCATCTAAGCAATAAAATATTTCCATACGACCCATTGATTGAGGTTTCAATCTTACAGCTGCCCCTTCTAAACCTCATCCAAAAGCACCTGAAAATACAAACCTCGGTACAGTTTGCCAGCGATCGCTAAGGGCAATAAACCCGATTTAACCCTCACCTTTGGTGTCCATATTCATTGTTACTATGGAAGATTTTTCTGCCGGTCAGCCAAATTAATCATTAACATTTTTGCGTGGCACTCAAAATAACTAATTATTCCTTTCATTATTTTTATTTTATTACACATGCGTATATGTATATTATCTTTTCATTTCTTGTTCTCTCGTGGCATCCACTCTGTTATATTAATTTTAACCACCTTTGCCGTGCCTTCATTTAAAACTACTCCTGTCTTTTCTTCATCTCAATGTTTCTTTACTTCAAAAAAATACTCGCTTATACAATTATTTTATTCTCGTTTCAATAAGTTTTTTCTGTTATAATTCATTTTAAAGATCGAGTTTTCTGTGTAATGTAAAGTTCAATCATCATTCTATATTTGTGGAGTCTGTTTGAGCTCTATACTAACACATTTGTAGCTCGTTTATCTAACTCCCTCTATTCTTGTCTGCTATAAGCACACTTCACTTCGTTCTACATGATTTAATCCTCTTATTCTGTTTCCATTTGACAAATCATCGAAAACGTGGTGTTCTCAAGGCTCGTCAGTAACCTGAATTAATGTTTGAAATTTAAATAGAGTTTAGAACGTAAAGGTAAGCGTTTAAAGTTAGAATTTGAAATGTAAAAGAAACTTGACGTTGAAAATGAAATAATAATAAAAATACTCAACTTTTACTTCACCAATGAAAATTCCTACAAAACTTACCTAAAAAAAATATATATAATAGCAACAAGCGAAAGCCACCTTGCCAAATTTTGACTACAAAAATCTCACCAGTTATATCTGATGAGATGCTTTAGATGAACTGCATTCAAGAGATAAGTTTATAATAAAATCCTTTATTCCTCTAGTTGATACACTTAAAGCTAATTTAAAAAGAAGAACTGTTGTGTACAATGATGCACAAATGTTTTCATTTCTTGCACATTTGGCAGCACTTAACTAAGAAATCAAGCAAGATGTTGATCTGTTGATAAAAGCATACCCAGAAGATGTTGACCCGAAGCTTACTGATTAACTTGTACACTTCCACTGTGAATCAGACAGAGCCATAAAACAAAGGAAGAACTAACTCTTTCTTATACAGCCTTATTAAAATATACAAAGAAAATTCAGATGGTTTTCCATATTGTATAAATATCATGTTGAAACGAAATTAACGTCCGATTTCATAGTATATATTAAAAATTAAAAGCTTAATGACTAAAGAAATATTTAATCATAAACATAACCTCCATTGCTTTTTATAATATAATTCTATCCATCAACAAGCTTATAAATGAAACGTTTGTAAAATTCTTTAGGTTTTAATTAAAAACATATAATTGAAACTCGTTTTTAACCTCTTCTCTTGATGTCAGCGGAATACTATGAAAGGTTTCTGTAATCTCCTAAACAACCGATGATCAGAATGAGCAAGGTCAGAAGAATATGGAGGATGAAGCATGGTGAGAAGAATCAAGGTCAGAAGAATATGGAGGATGAAGCAAAGTGAGAAGAATCAAGGTCAGAAGAATATGGAGGATGAAGCAAGGTGAGAAGAATCAAGGTCAGAAGAATATAGAGAATGAAGCAAGGTCAAAAGAATATGGAGGATGAAGTAAGGTCAGGAGAAGCAAGGTCAGAAGAATATGGAGGAGGAAGCAATATTTCCCAACCGAGCTCCTCCAAGAGATCTTTCGGTCATTCGAGCTGTGTGTTAATTAACGTAAGAAATTCCTATTCCTCAACTGATCCACGAACGGCGGCGTTTGACGATATGATAAAGGATCCACTTCTCATATACTAGTAACAAGCTTGGCCCTAAATGGTGCCTAAAGAGGTCATAAAAGCCATGACTCACAGTAAGCAACACACTCTTGTAGATTCTCAACAGGACAGTCATATAGGTTGCTTTAAATTGTTCAACGAGTTCCCTAGAAGTTGTACAGGATTTGCTGTGGCAACAGCTTCCAACGCTTTGGAATCAAGTTCTTTTGAATGACCTTCGTTTGTTCCGTCTTTTAGATTGAAATTCCCACTTGAGAAATGAAAAAACCACCTCCTGTATTTTCTTTTATTTGCTGCATCATTTTCATAAGTGTTCTGAATGGATTTTGCCGCTCTACTTGCGTTGTTCTTTAGATGGGTTTACGTAGGAGTAAATACCGAAGAAGCTTATGAACAATATTTTTATATTATGAAAGAAAAAGGTATAAATTACTCGTTGTAGAATTCCTACAGGATAACAATAGGCACTACATCAATAAATACTATCAAAAACTTTATTTTAGAAAATCGGGCATTACTTTCGTTCAAACCTAATGATTCTGAGGCTATTTTTTAGCTTAAAAAGTACAAACCTTTCGGTAGAGAGGTCTTCGTAAAGATTCACGAGAATTAAAAATTAATTAATAGCCTTAATATCTCAAGAGAGGTTGTCCACCCTCACCATTTGCGCTTTGAAAAAGACAAACTTGACAAATCAATTTCGAAGAAGTCTTGAACGATTTTGTTTTGATGAATGCTAGGAAAAAGTTTTTTTAATCTCGTTGTATTTGTTGATTGTAATTTCTCTTTTTGCATAATATGTATTGTTTATGAATGTAAGAGTAAACTTTGAATTCTATTTTCTTAACAATTCCTTCTTACTCCACAAAATATTCTCAAAGGCTGATTATTATAGAAGGTTTTAACAGTCGTAAAGGTAAGGAGTTGAGAGGCTTTAAATGTTGAAGAGCCGAGAGGCCTCGCTCCATCAAAATCCAGCTCTGGGTGGAAAGGTGGAATTTCACTATACTTTTCCTCTCGCGACGGTGCTCCGAGGCCGGATAGAACCACAAAGTCTTGATCCTTCGCAGAAATAACGAAGTTCCCGTCCGTTTACGGAGGATTCGGCCCTCAGTTTCCCTAAGAAGGCCTTCTCTCAGAGTTGGATCAACCTTGGATGGTCAGTCTCTCAAAGCTACGAAACTCTCCTAAGAAAGACCTGCCTCCTGAATTTCACAGAACTTCCCCATTCGAGGTGATGTGGATCCGGTATGGGACTTCTCGGAACAGCCGATCCAGGGAGAGGGCAGTTCTGCCTGTGCGCCACTGTAGCTAATCATTGAAATCAAGTTGCTTTCAAGCCCAACGGCAGTGTAGGTGGAAATATTGATGAGCCGGTGCCCCGGCTCCCAGGAAAGTGACCAGTGAGACTCGGGCGTGCCAAAACATACTACTATAAAAGAAATATGAGAAAGATGAAGGCAACTGGATGAGAGAAAAGCAGGCATGTTAGAAACCAACACCCTCAACCGAACCCAAGAAGGGAGGAAAGAAATGCCCACCCCTTTGGGGTTTCGATCTAAGATGAGTGGATGGATGCTAGTCAGGGCCGAGCCTGCAAAATTAGGCTTCGGGCAGGAAAATTAAAAGGAGAGGAGGATTTCAAAAAAGGTGGCATAAAATATTAATATGGAGATGTTAAGAAGAAATAAGGCTCAATTTGTCTCAAACTAGCTTGAGATTATTTGGTGCATTGGGCCCGGAAAGGCGGAACACTCCTCCGGGTGTACAGAGGTTAAATGCATCACTAGGAGAACCGTCTGTGTGGAACAAGCCCAGTGCTTTTTTTCGAATATCAACTTTTCTCGAACCTCCTCGACATAGAACCCTGCTTCTTTGCCTTCTCATTCCGGCAGGTTGTACGTAATCACTCTGTGCTTCCATCTCTTACCCCGACCCCGATTCGTCTGCTCGTATTCCCTACAAGCACCAAGTAATAAACCTTCCCAATTCCATCCACCACTCGTCCATACAGATACGAGAATCTGTCTTCTAGCCATCATCTCACTCATATACATCCCATGGACTAGAATCATGCACTTTACCACTCTTTAATAATTCAACTTGACCCACATAATTCTCGACCATACATTCATAACCAATCAGCGCATCCAGCTTTTCAAAGATTTTTCTCTCCGGCAGTGCGATCTCCCTTTATTATGTAGACTGTATATTCTGGAGAGTTGCGTGCCATACAGTTTTCACGTGCTATTAGAAGCCTTCTTCTTTTGGGTATGAAAGCTCTGGATCTTTAACTATTTTCACTTCCCCCTAACTTCACCACTCTCTTTTCCCAACACTGATCACAAACTGTTGTAGGTGAATTATGTCCCCGAGTCACGCCCAAAAGCAGCCACCTCTCCTCATGAACATGCGTCGAAAATACGAGTACTTAAAGATCGAGGCCCTAATTTGCGCAAATACAGCCCATGTGTTTAATTGTCGCCTCGCCTCACCTCTGGGGAGAGATGATTATTTCCTCCCACTTCTTTCGATTAAAGAAAAGGGACGGAAATGAGGAAGGAAAGCCATTCACGTCCCGTTTGTAGCCAGTTTTACCCCCTTTTCATTTCCAAGTCTTTCTTGCCAATGCATAAATGGCGAGTGACAGAAAGGATGAAGGGGAATTTGTGTTGAGAAGAGACAAAAATGAGTACAAGGTTACATGGCCTTTGTGAATTCTGCAGAATAAAATCAAAGAAGATATTGACTCGAGCAAAGAAATGCAGGGAAGGTTGCTTACCTTTATTTCTAACTCGAGAAAATTGTGAAATAAATGTAGAAACTTTCTCTGAAAAGGGTGTTTTAAGTCTTCTAACCACTTATAAGATTCAATTTCTTTAAGACTATTAGGCCAGCGTCTTTGTAGGAGCTCCAAGTACTGATCTTTTTCTAGGACATATGTAGATTTATGGAGCCTAGGTTTGAAACTAATATTTTATAAAATTTTTAGTCTGTAGCAGTTTCTAATTATTGTATCCCGATACCGTCTACCTTATCAAATCGTCTGGCTATGCCTACTCTTGCATTTTCGTTTTACTCCCAATTTTAATTTTATTTATCCTTTCCCCCATAGCATATAGTTTATTTAGGGAATTGATATGATGGTCGCGCCATCAGCCTCCGCCATGATTCAAACCAGCTATCCATCGCACGATCACAAAATCTCCACCTGAACTCTCTTAAGACTTCCTTGTGCATACATACCATAAACTAGTGCTTGGCGACAACAGTTTAGAGAATGGAGTAAAAAAAAAACACCTAAAAACCAATTATTTTACTATTGCCCTGTATAAGCTCAAGATGATCGAAACTTCGGCTGGTAAAATCTTTGTAGTTCAAGTGTTTTTTAATCCGTTTAAAAACACGTCACTTCCATGGCTAAATAACTTTTTTACATATTTTAACGTCCAGACTTATGTATTGGGTAACATTTATTTCGTAAACATCTATAACACTGAAGCTCTTGTGTGTGTTTAAAAAGGCAAGCGCCCGTGCAAGTAGAAGCTGATGGTTTTTCATCTTTCGTGAGGAGCGTATTAATGCCTTATTTAACTCATGATGATAGAACATATGTGTCCATAGAGGAATGGATCCTTTTTTTCTTCTTGTTCAGCTCAAATTGGAGACCTATTTCCGTTGGAACGACTGCAGATTTAGATGAATTGGGTATTGCCTCTTCCCCGGTATATGTAGTAGTCCATTCTAAAGGCTACTTCTGCTTTGTAACTATCGCACATTTAAGTTTAGAAAAATGTTCCAGCTTGTGTTTTTCATTTTTTAAATGAATATATAAAATTCTTTTTACAGTGTACATGTATATATCAGTGCTTTTAACCTTTCAGAAATGCGGGTACAAGCTAGCAGAACTCGGTGCTGGTCCCAAGCCCGGAGAAATAGAAAGGCATGGCTGCAGTAAGGATATCAGCTCGTAAAAACTCTTAATCATGAAAATAAACAGAAGGGAAAAGCACCAAGATGATCATGTTGTACCCTTTTTAAGTGACACTAAAGGTAGCTCAAGCCATGGTGGAACTGTGCAAGAGTACTGCTTCAAATAACGGCGTGGCTAAGTTTCCAATATAAGGATTGGAAACTTAAACGTGGTCAGCTTGAGGGGAAGGGGGAGAGAATTATCTGCTTTGGCGGTAAGGAGGAATAAAAGATATTGTGAGCCGGAAACAAGATGCGAGAAAACCACCTACCATAACTTGGAGGTGCATCTATAATGCTGTATGGCGCAGCTGATGAAAGGAAGTAAGTGAATTTTGTATATTCGTGAGCATATAAAGGGTCTCTCAACAAGGACGCTCGAGCTTTGTCAGGCGATAGTGTCCACGTTGTTAAGGTGACATCTGTTAACCTCACTATGAAATGTTCAGTAGTATTTGGCAAGTCATGATGGAAGGTTATAGTGTTGAACAGCGTGTGCAAATCATCAAATGTTATTATCAAAATCAGTGCTCCGTTCGACAAACGTTCCGCGCATTACGTGATTTCTTTCACTTTCAGCGACGAGGCCCATTTTTGGATGATTGGATTTGTGGACAAGCAAGATTGTCAGATTTGGGACGAAAACAATCCACATGAGATACACCAGCACTAATTGCATCCCAACAAAGTCACTGTTTAGTGCGGATTTTCTTCTAACGGAATCATCGGTCCGTATTTTTTGGAGAACAAAGATGGGATTGCCATAACCGTCAACGGCGAGACCTACAGATCGATGATAAGGAACTTCTTGTGTCCTCAACTGGAGTATATGCCTGATAAAGATACTGAGGACATGTGGTTCCAACAGGACGGCGCTACGTGCAACACTGCGCACGCCACGATAGACATTTTTCACCAGCGATTTCAGGGCAGGGTCATCTCGCGCAGCGGCGACGTCAACTGGCCACCGAGATCATGCGATTTAACGCAATTAGACAACTTTCTTTAGGGCTCCCTCAAATCGCTGGTCTATGCGAATAATCCGCAAACAGTTGATGTCCTCAAAGTCAACATAACGAACACTATCCAGCAAATTCAGCCAGATTTATGTGACAAAGTCATAAAAAATTGGGCCTCCCGAATACGTTCCACCAAGCAAAGCCGCGGCGGACATTTGAACAACGTCATATTACAAACTTAATGCCATAAAATTTGATTTCGAATTTAAAATAAATTGAGTGCATATAACACACACAACTTGTTTTTTTTTACATTTAAAAATAGAGTGACCTTATTGAAAGACCCTTTAATATAAAGAAACACCTGGTGGGTGTTCAAAAGAAGATTTGTATACAAATGAGAGTTTAGATTAATTTCAGTGATATATTAAATGTCTTAAGCGCCCATGCACCCCAAGTTTGGTTGAGAAAATGAAAAAAAAGCAAAGTTTGGGAGAGAAACATTTTATTCTTCAGCCACAAAAAATAGATGCACTGGTCCAGGACGTGGTTTTCTTTTAATCTTAAAATCAACTATATGCTTATGATGGCGAGGAGCTCTGTTATTTATCAAGGTGTTAAAATCTGAAATTAACTACCATCCAATTGGCGTGCAGTGAAGTTAGTGGAGGGTACAGGGTATAGGGGGTTAATCCCCCCCCCCTTAAAAAAACCATATGAGTGATAAGTGCCCATTTAGGATTTATGCCATTCGTACAGCAATATTTCTTGCCAATTTAGTCTTCAGAACTTTTATTCAATTTATTTTTTACAATATCGTCTGTTTGAATGTTACCCGACAAGAGAGTAGCGCTTAACAGGATTATCTTGCAACGTGTTTGCAAGAGGTAAGGCATGAATATTTCTATTGCAGGCTTTCCTCGATTAAAAATATAGCACTATTATTTTGGTTTTTTCATTGCATTGGTAGTGATTCAACTTTAATAAAAACATGGTATTTTCTCTGAGATATTTCTAATAGACTGAATGATTAGGGAGCGTAAGATAAGGTATAATTAAAAAATTACACAATAAATACCTACATAAGGCAAAAGTTGAACACTCATGCGGATTTGTGGATACATTAATATAAAATAGTATACTGAACCTCGGAAGGAAATTGAAAAACAAAATTCATTAATTAATTTCTGGTTCGTACACGAAACTACCGATGTGTAGTCATGTTGTACGCGTTTGACCCCATTAATATCATATGCCATTTTAATAAATGTTTTCAAATGTTTTGCAAATGTTTTTCAGTCAAGTTCCAGTTGCGTTGCGTCCCTACAAATGGAGGCCACCATTCAACATAAGCTCTTGTGTCGAAAAATCGATTTTGCTAAAAAATGCCTTAGAAATTTTTAGATTTTTATTCTCGACTTACTTTAAACCCCTATTTAGGAGGAGCAAAATTTAGGAGGTCTAATTTTGTTGTATGGCATTTGTATTATTGAGAACTTTATATCCACTGCGTACTGAATATGCATTGAACCTCATAAGATGACTGTATATAAGTAATATAAAACTGAAATTTGGATAGAGTGGAGTGGAAAGGAGGCCCACATGACCTGAGAATGTTTTTGAAATTAGATGAATTTTTAGAAAAATAAGGGGAACCTTACAGTCCTATAATCCCCCCATAGTGTGAGGGCTCGCTTTGATCGCCTACTCGCTACGCTTGCTAAATAAACAAATTAAACAATCCTCCTTCAAAAATCCTGGATTCTCCCTTAGAGGTCACTTAATAACATCCAAAAATGCATAAAAATAACTCGCTTATTCAAACATAATCCTCTCATAAATATCTACCTACGTCGTTTCCTCCCTCCTTTTTAATCCTCCTTGCCGTTTTTTACTCCTTTCCCTATCTCCTAACCCCACCTCTCTCCATTCTAATATATTTTTTCTTCTTCCTTAATTTCACCCCATCTGGTTTTATATTCCAGTTTCTAAGTTACGAAACGGACAGATTTAAAAGGTGGCACAACAGTAGGACTTTACTGTGGCTCTGCAATAGCAAGTTTGTTTTAATTATTTACAAGAAGAGCAACATGTTGTTGCTTCCATGCTGGCTGTTCTATGGTGTGTGCGTGCGAAATCAATAGTTTAGCAAGGCTAAACAGAGATTTTCAAAAAAACATGTAATTTAATATTGAGTTGTTGCACTTTGTTATCAACCAAATTGATCATTTATAAAGAATTGATTTATTATTATTATTCATGGAGTTCTATCCTATCTTTATTTCCCTGATTATTTACGTTATATTAAATTAATAAGAGAGTGCATCTTTATTACTATTCTGAGCTAATTCAATTTATGACAGCCTTTTTAATAGTACTAAGTAATCCATTGCTAACAACCTAATAGGTATTAAGGTAATCTAGATTATTTCCTTTTGATCAGGCTGTGTGATGATTTCTTCTTATCTATGGTAAGATTTACTAGATATATCTCGGTTCTACAAATTAGGTTTTTTATTTCTTTCGAAAATATTTTTTCTCTGGAATGCATTATTTTGAACACTACTAATTTTCCTTTCAAAAAAATATTAAGACGCCGTATGCTCTTTCTTTTCTCGCATTTTTCCTCCCAGTTGCTTACAAATAATCAGCTACATAATCTCACCTAAGTCCGTTTGTGAAAATTTAAAACTCTGCATCATTAAAATCTCTGCTTTTCATAAGTCTGCAGATTAAAACAGAGTATCCGATGCTCACTAGTGTTGAAGAGTCGAACGTCGTTACTAACCGAGCACGCCAGAAAGTGGGATACAGATCCCAGTGCGAGGGTTAAATAAACAAAATCGAGTGCGGTTATACAAAGAAAATATTATTAGCAAAAGTAAATATATGAAAATAAATAATATGAGGCTAGTGGGACCAAACTAGAGGGGATACAAATGACTCTACTTGGACAAGAGTCAGAGAGGATGTACGCTGATTGCTTCCAGAGAAAGGAGGGGAGAGTGCAAATGACGGGGAGACTCACGTAAAGCCTAATTGACTGGAGGCTTTGGATACAACTAGTAAGCGGGACACTGCAAAGTTTCACTTGCAAATTCCTTCTTTAACCTCGCTGCGAAATAAACTAAGGAGTACTCCAGACGAGAACGAAGCCAATAACTGAGTTATAGAAGCCTGTCCGTGTCTATCGTCTGTCGGGCGGGAACTCTGGCCTTAAGTACAGCGAGGCCTGGCAGAGAGGCGACCCGTGGCGTTCGTAGCTGGAAGGCGTTGGGAAGGCGGGGCAGGGCGTACGAGACTGTACGTGTCTGCTAACCAATATGGGGATGTATGGTACTAATTTCTCAAAGCTTTTCTCAAAGTATTTATACTGCCTCGGCGAGAGCGGGTCGCCGGAGGCCCCCAAAAGGGGGACGGGGATCTCATTAGACTTGGCGCGCCATAGTGTGGAGGGATATTCTCGGCGGGCATCACAGCCTCGTGCGAAAGTCTCCGACGCCGTATGTCTGGCACCGATCAGGCGATGTGACGGGGAGAGAAAGAGAACCCAACCCGCGTCATCCGACCGCGGGAAATTCTTTCTGCTCCCTTAGGGCCGTCTGGGTATGCAGGTGATTCTTTCTCAGGCGCTACAGGTAGACGTTGGGTTCTAGGGTGGGGGGTAACCTTCTCTCTCTGACATCTCCTTCCCTCCCAAGGTGGAGCATCCGAAGTAAGTAACATCAGACTAATATAGGGTAATTATACGGCTAAATTTCCAATAGAGACAAATACAAAAGGGATGGTACCGGGTACTCTGCACAAAAATAAGTCAAATAAAGGGCATTTGGAAAATGCTCAGTATTCCTATTACCGAACAACATCAAATAAAAAAATTATAGTAATACAATAAGATAGACATGAATAGTTATAAATAGCTGGAGTCAACATAGTCTCGTTAACCAGGGGCTTACATACAAGGATATTAAAAAAAAGGTCCCGTAATATAAATAAAGGTACATACGAACAGGGTAACTCCTCAAAAATACATATGCAATAATAAAATAATAATGGCACTGTGAGAGGATGCCCTTGAAACTCCACCGTGAGAGAAAGACCCCTCAGAAATACCCCTCTCTTCTTTCAAGACTAAGTGCGCCCAGCGTAAGAATTTTACAAAGTTCGAGAAAGAATCGGCCCCTCGCTTAATCACCCGTCACAGCTGTGTTTGCTTTCGGACGCCACTCCCCCCCCCCCTTCCCTGTGATAACACCTTGCGCAGCCACATTAACCCTACCTCCATATCACGAGGAAAGTTTTCATCGTCTGGAACGACGCGTTATCATGAAATGTGATTTCTTAGACTGGCTCCAAGAATCCCCTAGAGACTGCCAGGCCTTGAGGCGTTTATCAGATCAGCCACCCGGGTATTTACCCCAAAGCTCACCAATCTCTCAAGGAGATTCAAAGCCCGCCATCCACTACGTTCAGACCACCGTCTGTTTCCTATGAACCAATGAAACCTATGTCGAGTTGTCGTAGTACCTCGTCGAAGATCTCGCCAGTAGATCTACCTTTGTTAAGCTTTTGGCCCTTGTTCAGAGGAAAGCTATCGAGCCCCTTCTTCCTGATCTTTCGAGACTGAGACTCCCTGCCGATCTGCAAAATTGTCTGAGTTGAGATTACGTCTCTCTAGAGCAGAGAAAATCTCATTCTTCATCACGAATTAATCCAACCCCATCTTCAAATTCTCCTCGTCAGGACTCCCCGAAGTATCTCCTTGAAGACCTGCACCGTTGTCTTCCACTCCCCATCTAACTCGCCCGCGCTTGAAGGTAAAGTGATCTTGTATGGTCATCCCCAGATTACCTCGTTAATCTTCACCTAATTCATTTTAACTACCTTTATTAAGTGATTTGTTCACCTCTTTTTTATATATATTAAAATTATATTTTAGGGTATTGTCTTTATATATCCTTTGAACTGCAACTTGGCATTCCATTAGTCAAAGCCCGGTCAACCGTAAATCGCACTCTTTATTAATCGCCCCCAAACATATCTTACGCGGCCTGTGGTTTGCTGTCTGCCCGTGCTTGTGTACGACTCTGAGCGCTGAGCTATTCTACACAGGCATACATCGATAGGCACATATTCTTATAAGGCATTATACGAAACTACAAGAATTATTCAGGAATATATACAAAGGAGCCCATTTAACGTTCCATCAATTAATGGGAAATTAATCCGGAGACAAATCAAGGGGATTTCTGCTTAAGCTGCCGCCAGGCAATTTTTGGACCTCTTAATGTATACAATATTAAATTGAAATTCTGGAGAGAGAGGATCCACCTCATGAGGCGACCATTATTGTTCTTAACGTTCCGCAGGTAAAAGATGGGGTTTATGGACGTCTCAATAATAAATTCTTTACCTAAGAGAAACATTTCAGATTCCTCAAAGTATTCTTTGGTTGATTTGGGAATGTGCTCACTTAATGTGGGGAAATGTGTGGAAACAGTTATTTTTTAACTGTGTAATAAATAAATGAAAGATTCACTCAAAGCTTTTAAAATAAAAAACATAGAAGTTATTAGTTGATTGAACCCTTAAAGTTTCAATTTTAGACTGTTCAATTGACCAGTTATATCCACTAAAAATGCATGACCACTTATAATCTTTTTATCTTCGAATTCTTCAACAGGAACACCTTTTATGTCCATGAAAATTTTCACTTCTTCTTTCAGTTCATAAAATCGCTTAAGCATTTAGGCCTTACTTAGCCATCGTAGTTCACAATGTTATAATAAATCCCTATATTCGGCTTCAAGATCATGCATAAATTATTTTAATTCCCTATTACTCAACCGTTTGCTTTTTATGAAATTAACGGCCTTCGTTACAACTTTCATCACATTTGCCATCTTTAGTGATTCTGCACATAAATTTTCCATATAAATAAAGCAGTGACACAATTAATTAGAGCTATTAGCCATTTTTCCATATATTGTTTTCAAAGCAATAAACTCTTACTGCATGTTGAATTCTGCAGTTAATCCACGTATAAAGATCGCCATCTATACAGTATTAGATAAATCTGTTGTCCTATCAGAAGCCAACGAATAAAACACAAATTCTGTTGATTTTGCATTTAAAGAACTTTGAATGTCATCCGGCAGTTCCTTGATACGATCGGAAACATTTCTTCGCTAATAATTTCAAACAATTTAAGTTTATCTGGGCATAAAATCTGAACAGCATTAAGCCTACACTCTTTTTCAAATTCACCTTCACAATGTGGTTTAAGATTTTTTAGCAATTATTTTCACATATCGCATAACTAGCTCGAGTTACATATTCACTTTCCTGAATAGGCTTTTTAAAAGGAGTTTGTCTTTTCTCCATATTTTCTCCCAATAAAGCTATTTGTGTAAACGTTCAGATCCTTTCAAATCTGCATATTTCTTACGTCTACTCATAAAATGCCGCTCAAGATTATATTTCTTAAAAATGGAAACATGTTCGTTGCAAATAAGACAAATACACCTATTATTAAATTCAATCAAAAAAAGAGCTCAGAATATTTTTCACAAAATACAGCACTTTCACTAGCAACTTTTCTTGTAAGATTTTCGCTATCACTTGCCATATTGATAAAGGTATCAAAAATAAATTTAATAATTGTAAATTGGTTAATTTTAAGTTATCAATGCAGGAATTTTCAATACTACCAATGAGGAGAACGAAATAATGCTAACTAGGTACAAATTTCCAAAACAGTTCAAATTAAAACATGCCTCTCAAAGTTGCTGGCTAAGCCTTGAGGCGAAGCAGATAAGTTGCATCACTCGCAACATTCTGATATGACTTCTCTAAAGTCTACAAAATAATTGGTCGAAAAAATTAACATTTACTTTTATTTTTCTTTCGTTGTGGACATGCAAATATTATTTAAATTTCAGTATCGAAAATTTGTGCATACAAATATATCACTCAGGGGGCGATAAAAATTGGGCTCGGGGGCAAAATTTCGCCAGCGGTGAGGGCTTCCCCACCTCTGGTCTAGATGTATCTCTACTCACCATACTTTCCCAATCAGTTAAGGACAATTTGAAATCTCTAACTATAACTGTCTCACAATTGCAGCCCTGATTTATTTCCTCTATCATGGCGTTACTAATTTTAAGGGACTGGTTTAGTGGTGTATTAGGAGCTCTTATGAGTATTTTCCTAAATTTAATAATAATAATACTATCTATTCATAGCGATTGCACTCTTTGCAACTCCCGCATCGTATTAATTTCATTTTATTAGATTTTAATCCGCATGTTAATTATAATTAATCCCTCACCAATTCTATTAATCCTTATGTTAATTTCTACACCTTTGGCCAAAGGTAACTTATTCATATAATGTAATTATACATTTCCTAGTAAATTAATTCAGTATCTGTATATATTATATATTATTTTAACGTTTAGTTGGTCTCGTTTTTGCTCTAATATCAAATTACAGCCATATTTTCTTCGTGGCATAGATTTCACCAAATCCAAATATTTGCACATTTCCTACGCAGCTTGTAATTTTTTTATAAAGTTCTGTTTATTTGTACTTGTGATACTTTTTATTGCTTTTCTAAGCACTTCCTACGAGTGTTTTATTGGATTTAAGTCTAGTTTCTATGGTGGCCACCCCATAGGGCTGATTCCCATTTCTCCAAACGAATTTTTGGTGTGGTTGAAGGTATCGTATGGGACAGTGTCCTCCTGAAATATAGCTTCATTTTTTGTTGCTGTAAGATTCAATTTCTGGATATATGAGTCTAAAACCTATGATAACATGGTGGTATATAGGTTGTGGCGTTCATTTCTTCCAGACATAAAAACATCTATCCTAGTCCTGATGAAGACATGCAGCTCATTATTAACATAGAACAACTTCCATGCTTCACAGTTGATACCACACAAGCAGGGTGAAATGCATTTCCAACTCAACGTCTCACAAATGTAGCCCAAAAAGTGCAGCTTTTTTTCTTAAATAATTTTCTTCCAAGATATAGTCAAAAGTAATTATATAAATTACTTATAAAACAAGAATACAAGTCTATCTTAAAACCTGATAATTACTTTCATCTCAACAGATAACTAACTTTAAACTATTGTTTATGCGTCCAATTCTTGTGATCTTTGGCCCACTGAAAACGTTTTTTTTTCTGTTAACCGCAAGATATCCATGGCTTATTTCTTCCCTTATATCTTCTTAGCCCTTAACTAGTAAGTGTCCTTCTAACTGTTTGGGGGTGATATTTTTAATTTAAGCTTCATTGAACTTCCCAGTACGTTCGGAGGATGCTTTTTTAGATTCTCTAGTGAAACCGTAATGATAGATGTCTTCTCTAGGTATTGTAGGACGTCGACTGCCAATTCTCTTACTTGATACAAAACTCTTGGTCTATGAATATCGTTTTATAGTGGTTTGGACAAAATATCTTGAATATTTTATTATTTTAGCAATTTCTACTTCTGAAAACCTCTGGCTATGGAGAAGTTAGATTTGTGCTCTCTCTGCTTCTGTAAGTTCTTTAGTTTTAGTTATATTACTTATTGAGAACGATATTGAATACACAATAGTTACAAATTTAAGGTTTAAAACAAAAATTATTGTTTAAATTCTGATTTTAAAATGCATTCAATCATATTAATTGCACACCATTTAGTAAAATAATAAGTAATTCAAACATATTAACAAAGTATTCAGACATATTAGCAAAATACACATTATTAACATAAATGTTTATGAATAATATGATAAATTCTAAAAAGTTTGATTAAATATGTTAAATATCTAAATCTATGAGAGGTGCTTTATAGTTTTTAACAAAGGTGTACATGTAACCATTTACTTGATATTCACATATGTATAGTGCCATTAAATTAGGACCACATCAATTAAATTACTATTATTTGAATATAGGTTTAAATGTTGAAATAGGTTATTGCTAAATTTGAAGTGATAGTCATATTCATGTATTTTTATATATGCATATACTACACTTTTATTATTTAAATAACATTAATAACTTTTAGTAATTACATTTTTTTATTATAATTAATAGGTATGTGCAAACACAAGCGTCAGTGCCCATTAAAATACGAAACGATCGTTAATAACTGAAACAACTGTTTCCCTTTACTATGTATTATTACATTTTCTCTAAAGTCAAGAGAGATAAGTAAAATACATTTTAACGAGTGTATTTAATTAATGCTTACACTTTTCTAGTACTATAAATCTAAAGCAAAAATTTTTTGTACTTTTAAATGAAATGTATCTAAACTTATGATAACGTTTTAAAGGAATTGTGGGCTTCGGTCTATGTAGATTGGGATCTGCATCAAGTATTTCTTGTTTAAGTTTTGTGAATCTATCTCATTTATTATGGATGTCAGATTTTCTTCGTTAGCCTTTCATCTCAAACATCGATCTAGTTTCAAAGAGGTTAACGCTCTCTCACAAATCTTCAACCACTCTCTCTCCCATATCTTCATTCTTAACGTATGAAAATCTGACCCCATTAAACCAATTATCATGCCCTACACGCGATTCACCGATCCCGCATCATACCGCCCGATCTCCCTAAGCTTCACTTCCTCCAAAATCATTGAAGCCCTAACCTACAAATCAATGACCCATAAATCACAAAAGATGCCTCCTTACACGAATTTTGCCATTTTACTCCAACAAACACTACTCGCTAACATCACCCAGCTAAAAAAAAATGCTTCACGTATAACTTTCTCTCAGCGGGAGTAACGTACCTTACGACTGAGACCTAATCTCCTCTTGGTTTTCTTACTCTTTTTGCTTGAGTTGCTAATTATTTTTCTTCATAACTTTTCGTTTGTCCTGGTTACCTGTATATAGGACTCTCGTATGTTAGCAGTTTTTTCCTACTACTTTGAAATCTGTTGTTTATCGATATGTCGTCCTCAATAGTTGTAGCATTAATTATGTCTTGATGTTTTTCTTATATTTCCGGCCTCTCTTCCTCAGCGTCTGGTTGAGGGGCAGCATGCCAGCTTCCTCTTGTAATTCCCTAAGATTTCTGCGTTCTCGTCGTCTTGTGTTCGTTATCCATTGCATAGCTTTGTTCTGGATCATTTACTAGGGTATGTGTTGTAATTGACAGGTACGTCAGATCAAATTGAAACAGTGCATTGCACAGGATGCGACAATAAGACCTCTCCGACTTAGGAAGAGCATTGGTCGGCTTTGGGGGGAGGTACAGCAGTGAGCGTGGTCGTTTACAGTTACCAACATGGCATGAAGTGGAGAGCAATATGATTTTGTTGCCAAAGAGTAAGACATGAATAGTGAATCTGTGATAACGATGCAGCATACCTTCCACACAGGTTTTGAGCTTGGGCGTTATGATCCCGTTCCAGATGGAAAAACAATTCGTCGTTGAGTTTCGAACAAGGTCAGCTTTAAGAGGAAAATGTGGCAGCTGTGAAAGCTTCGTTACAGCAGTCTCCCGGGCGTTCTGTACAGAAACACGTAGTGTCCGCAGAATTTTACACAGGGCACATCCATATGAATACTTACAAAATGATAGTCGTGCAGTAGTTGAGAAAGGGAGATTATGAATCCCGTACAACAGTGTATGAACATTCTCCAAAGCATTCCTCCCAAAGCATTTATGATCTGAAGTGATGAAGCTCATTTTCATTTATCAGCGATGGTCAACAAGGAGAACTTTAGGTACTAATCTAACACTAACCATCGAGAACTCCACCAGGGACCACTCAACAGTCTGAATCTTACTGTCTGATGTGTCTTAGGTGGTCTTGGTGTGTGAGGTTCGTATATTTTTGAAGAAGATGGTGTTACAGTTATATTAATGTCAGATCGTTATTGTGAACTGATCGAGAATTTTTTCCGTCCAAACATCAACCAGTTACTCAACGATCATGGTCCAGAATATGTGTGGTACCGACATTATGGTGCCACATCGCATACGACAAGACATTCACTCGGAATTATTCAAGAATTGTTTCCGAGTCATATTGTCTCTTTACGTGGTGATATTGGGTGCCCCCCCGTTTGCCAGATTTGTCCTCTTGTGATCTTTTTGGGGGGGAGGGAGCACCTGAAATCACGAAAATACCATCACCGGCCATAAAATTAACAAGACCTCAGGACAGCAATAACTCGGGAAATCGCTTCGATTCCACGCCACAGAGCCAGCAGGTAAATGGGAAACTTCCGAGAGAGACTTTAATACGGCATCGACATTCACGGGTGGCATTTAACTGATGTTATTTTTAAAAAAAGTAATTGTAATAAAATATGATGTAAGTTTCGGGAATAAAAAAAATCTATATCTTGTTTTGTTTCTTTTTATTGCTTTTCCAAATCGGGGCTGTCTTATTGACACCCCCATCCCCTGCATATCTTCTCAATTCTTCTCATTTTTGCTAGTAACAATATTCCGCTTGCCTTTGTTAGTTTCTTCTTTTCTTGGGCTAAATATCTTCTTGTGTTTATTGTTAGTCCGAGCACATTTTCTTCACTGGCCTATCTGTACTCGTTGCCGTAAATTCTTATCAGGACAATCTTCTGTATTCATATTGGACCCCGCAGGGGAGGTACCACGAGCAGCTTGTTACCGTTGATACTTGGAGGAGCTGCACATCCTCCCGGCCGGACAGCAAATTAGGGAAGACAGACATAAACTCTCTGATGGTGCTGGGGGAAGTTTCTGGTGGGACTTCTTCTTGGCCCCTCTAAGCACTACTTTACCTTTTTATATTTTGTATTATTATTATAAGCATTAATATTATGGTTAGGATTATGTATTAAAATTATTGTATTATTATTACTGTGTAATATTAATATTGTTTATTATTATTATAGTAGTAGTAGTAGTATTATGTATTATTATTAGGCATTATTATTATTAATAGTATTAATTATTATTATGGCTATCCCCCTCAAACTTTTCTACCCACATTCTGTACCAAGAGGCTCGTACCCACATGGACAGGACAGAGTTAGGTCCGGTAGCCATGGTGGCTTGGTGGACTGCACACCATCCTGGGATCATCCCAACTGGCCCTTTCTTTCAACGAACACATAAGCAGTGCAACCGTTGACGCCTACAGATTATTCTATAATTTGACCTACCCGAATCGTACCATCCTTTGTGTGCAAGCCCCGGTTTAAAATATCCTTTCAATCACCAACCTAAACCCGACCACTAATCCTATAATTATCCCTCCTGTGTCTCGTGCCAACATTTAATTTCGCCTGTGTGATCATTCCCTTTAAACCCTATATTTCTGTATGTTCAAATTCTATTTCTTTTGTTTTTAGTACATAAAGGTATATTTTCATTATTGTCTTTCTTTTTCAACTTTATGCATGTATCAGCTACCTGTTAATCTTTACTCAACTTGCACTCTGAATTATTTGTTCTTAAAGGACCCCGCAAATTTAAAAGTAAACAATCCCCACTGAATTCATAACTATTTTCCGTCACGAACCAGCCAGGCCGAACATTAAGCAAACTTCGACCCCAAAACTCTAAAAGGGCATATATATATATATATATATATATATATATATATATATATACATTATTATAAAAATCTGGTGATCAGGTGTGTCAGGGTCTTTAAAAGGGTTTTAGAGAAATCTTTGAAAGACAACCCTTTAAATTTGGTAAGGGGTCTTTTCTCACTCACTTTGAGAAAACTTTTAAGTTAATCATTGGGACATCGAGACAGACGGTGTCGTCAAGTTTCTTCCCCTTTTTATCTCTCAGCTACTGGACCTTTGTGTTTCCCTTCCATCGGAAGCCACGGTGGATTACTCCACCCTCAAATCCGAATTTCTCGCAGCGTATGGCGCCTTACTTCTACCGCGTTAAATTTCGACACGCCCGCATACAATCAAATATGACCTTCCGTCATTCGAGGTATACTCGTTCCCGTCATTTTAATTTCTGCTTAGACGCATCGAAAGTCCTCCACTATTATGAGTCCCTGGTAGACTTCGTTCTAAGGGATCAGTTGCTGTCGTCGCTACCACCGGAGATCTGCTCCTTCGTGAAGGATAGTGGGTGCAACTCCTTTAAAGAGTACATAGAAGAGGCAGATATCTATGCGGCGAGTCACAACCTATACCAGAAGAAAAATAAAAAACCTCCCCCTTCATCCCCCAAGAATAAAATTAATAACTCGCGTTTCCCTCCTAAGAACTCACCAAAATTCGTCATGGTTACGGGCCCCTTTAAGCCCAGAAGTTTCCCTCTATCTTAACCCTGTGATGTCAAGCCCCTCATCTCTAATCAGCCGGCGTCATCCTTTCCCCGTAGGTCAATTGTATGTTTCGCGTGCGGTACCGAAGATCACACCCGCCCGTACTGTCCTCAAACTTCACAACTCCGGAGTAATCCCCTTCACTATGTCTACCAAATGAATGCTGCTCCCGCTCTCCCTTCATCTCGACCAGAAACTTCAGCTTCAATCTCGTCTCCAAGTTAATTTCCTCTTCGACAAGAGCTCTCCAGGAAGTTTGAACTTAGAGCACGGAACTGTTAATGGGTGGGAAAATTCCCCCAAGTCTCATCTAACCTAGTGGCGCGAAGAATTCACTCAAAGCCTGAAAGAGTGTCTAAATGTCCTTCCCTTGTGAAAAAAATATCGGTGCTTCGAGCATGATTCTGTCGGCGGAAACAATACTCTCTCTTATACCGTCAAAGAAGGCTTGTTACATCGCGATTTCTCAGGTGGCGTTAACCCCAAGATTCACACTCTCTGTGTTCCCCGTTCGAATGTCCCCTTTGTCCTAAAAATTGACCACGATAGTGTGTTTTCTGTCCACTTCAGCCACAATAAGACTGTTCAGATGATTTTTCGGTATTTCTACTGGCATGGTGCTGCAGTTGGCACTTCGAGATACTGCCAATCCTTTGACATCTGCCAGAAAACCATGGCAAATGGGCGTGTTAAACCGGTCCCCTTCAGAAGGAACCAATAATATCGGAACCCTTTTCCCAAATGACCATAGACCTTGTCGGCCCCATTCATCCCCCTTCCAGCAAAGCGCATAGTTATTTTCTTACCCTTGTGGACTGTACCACGCGTTTTCCCGAAGCCATACCATTGAAGAGAATCGACAGTGTTACGTATGCAAAAGCCTTAATTTACATTTTTTCTATGGTAGGCATATGAAAGGAAGTATTGTCTGATAGAGGTAGACAATTTACCTCTGAATTGATGGAATACATCGGGAAAATGTTGATGGTAAAACCACTCTGTACCCCTTCCTTTCACCCCTGCACCAACGGAGTCTGCGAAAAATTTAATGCGACCTTTAAGTCGACATTAAAGAAGCTGTGTGCCGAACAGCTCCGTGAGTGGCATCGCTTTTTGCCCGTGGCCCTATTTGTATACAGGGAGATTCCCCATCGTACCCTTGGATTTGCTCCCTTAGAATTAATCTACGGACCGAACGTGCGAGGTCCCATCAGCATCGCAGAGGAGTTATTCTCGAACGCTAAGTTAGATAGGAAAATTCAATCTTCCTACGCGTATGTTCTGGATCTTCAACGAAGCTTAAAAAAGTTTGCCGAGTTTGCATACCAAAATGCCGACGTTAATTTGGAAAAGTACTTCGATGTCAAGTCGAAAGAGAGGAAGTTCAAAGCCGGTGATGAGGTTCTGTTGCTTCTTCCTACGAAGAGCAAAAAACTTCTGAGCCCATGAAAAGGGGCCTTCCAAATTC
Source organism: Ceratothoa steindachneri (assembly GCA_963969495.1). Classification (NCBI taxonomy): domain Eukaryota; kingdom Metazoa; phylum Arthropoda; class Malacostraca; order Isopoda; family Cymothoidae; genus Ceratothoa; species Ceratothoa steindachneri. The sequence goes on from OZ018325.1 coordinate 15,691,657, forward strand.
TTGAAGCGCGAAGACCTGTGGATTATTTATTTAAGACCCCCACAGGCGAGAAACTTTTCCACGTCAACATGTTAAAAAAATATCACCGCCACGCGTGTATCAACAACATTGTTACCATCGACGAAGAGACAGCTTTGGAGGACAACTACACACCATCTTAAGCCCCAAGAAGACAAGGTCTAGACGATAGTTGATATGTCCCTCCCGAGTACAAAGAAACAGCTTCGTTCTTTCCTAGGGGCTGCTTCATTTAATAGGATGTTCGTCCCCAATTTTGCGTCTTTGGCCGCCCTGATGTGTGAACTGCTCAAGAAAAAGTTCCTAGATCGCATCGTCTGGAATTCGAGGGCTACTGCTCATTTCCATCAGCCAAAGGGTAAATTGTCATCTGCACCCATCCTCAGCTTGCGTGACTCCAGTAGGCTCTACGGGATCCGAACGGATGCGAGCAGCGAGGGCATCAGTTGTCTCCTTCTTCAGTACCGAGACGATGATTAAAGTCAGCCTGTAACCTACGCGAGCCGCAAATTACTCCCACGTAAGAGGAATTATGCAGTGTTTGAAAAGGAAGCCTTAGCTATCAATTGTAGCGTGCACAAATTCAAAATGTACCTAGTAGGCCAGAATTTCTTATAGAGACTGATCACCGCCCGCTGGAATGCCTCCGTAACATTAAACATCATAATGGCTGAGTAATGAGATGGAGCCTATTATTGCAGGAATTTCAGTATCGGATAATGTATATAAAAGAGTCGGAAAATTGTATCGTCAATACCCTTAGCCGTAATCCTTTGGGCGATGACCCCTGCTAAATTGTAATTGTAAGTGCTCCATGGCCATTTGTGGATTTTGTAATTAGTGTAACCGCCAGCTAGATATAAGTTAATGGACAATTATTTCTCTGTGTATGAAGTTATATTTAGGGAGGGGAGGTGTGTACGTCTGAGATGCACAGCGGCCTTGTATATATAAAATTATTATTTAGAATCTTGGTCCAGCACCACTATATGTGTATATGTACCACCGTAATCTTTCCGTCATTTGTCTATGATGTATCTTTGAATATCGATTTCATTTTTCTTTGGTTTGTAAAGCTTAGTGTATATATTCTTTTCATTTTTTTCGTACGTTCCCTCTTAATTTTCTTATAGTCGGCGTAAGCCTGTAATAATTTATTTTCTTTTTTTCTTTCCCGTTCATATGTACACGCAGTCGGTTGGAATTAGTTTGTCACCTGCTCGACGTCAGATTAGGAATTTCCTTATCCTCTACCCCTCCATGTACACCGCTCGAGTTGTAGTAGGCCGAAAATCTAACCTCTCACCCCAGTCAATCCAACCCGCTTCCTACACTAATTCGGACGTGAGAAATCGAGGGAGAAATAAAATAGATTGTATATACAGTCCTTTATTTACAAAAAAAAATTACAAGTATATTTACAAGAGATAATTTAGTGTTTATATAAGAATTCAATTTAAAAAAATGAGCACACAAAAAAACTTGGCCAAAATTCTCCAATCAAAAACGAAATACAAAAAAGAACTATGGCGGGCGCAGAGAACAAATTTGTACAATACCACCAATCGGTACTGGGTCAAACGATGTCCACGCAACAAAAAAAAAAATGACAAGAAAAACTGAACAGTACGAGATACTTCTCTCAACACCGCATGATGCTCTGAACGAAAAGGGGTTACGGGGGTATCACTCATGCATTGAATGGGGTGGTGGTAGTAGGCCAAAAAGGGGGGTATGCTCGCCAGTCAATTCAGTTGGGCAGTGGAGATGGCAAGCGAAGTATAAAAAGCCCTCCGTGCCAGGGCTGGGTGGAGCACTCGCCTCGAGAACTCCTCTCGCACTCCGTTAAAGCCTCCACATTAAATGTATATCTAAGTGCGCACGACAAATTCTATGGAAACTCTCTCTGTTTACGGAATTTACAAAAGTTCACAGCTTTACGAAATTTTATAAATATTTATACTTATATTTATATATTTGTTTTAAATAGCGTGGAAGACTCCGCTTTTCCCAAGTCATTAGTCTTAGGGGATGACACTTTTCTCCCCCAAATCCGAAAGTGCTATCTTTTTGGAAGGGAGAAAATGTATAAAAATAAGGTCGAAGAGCGACCATGTGCCATTCTGTACTGACGTAGTCTTGAGATCACCGCATGGAGCTTTTAAAGCGCGCTGATCTACGGCGAGGATGCGATCCACGCCGTTTTATTGCACCCCAGCTCTATTTGCTTAGGGCCACATTCTCGTCGTCTCACATGACCTTCCAGCCCTCCGGCATAGAGCGAAGTTCTTCAAACAAACATTCTACGCTAACTTTATCTCGGTTCCTCGCGAAGAAGTCGCTGACTTTCCCCAAGATTGCATGAGTTGTGGAAGCTCCCACCAAGCCATTAAAGCCCTCCCCCCAAACACACACAGACACAGAGACCGTCTATATAATCCTCCGACTCGGTTTAGCGTGTAGCACTTCAAGACTTTCACCCGTCGTGATCGGAGACAGCAGCGATTTCAATTCGAGGCCGAAGGCTGAATCGAGATCAGTAAGCTCTGACATAGTCAATCGGCGAGTATCTGATGAGGATTTCCATATCCTATGTGTGCTCCCCCATCCTATGGGTGCTTTCTTATCCACCCCGTGAGGTAACCAAACTTCCAATTGCAGTCATCGTATCCCGACTGACCCTGCCTTCTAATGAACACGTAAGCAGTGCAATTGTTGACGCCTACAGATTATTCTATAATCTGACCTACCCGAATTGTCTCATCCTTTATCTGCGAGTCCTGGTTTAAAATCTCTTTTTAATCACCAACCTAAACCCAACCACTAATCCTATAATTATCCTCCCTGTGTCTCGTGCCGACATTTAATTTCGCCTGTGCGATCATTCTATATAAACCTTATATCGGTAGATGTTCAAATTCTAGTTTTTTTGTTGTCAGTACATAGAGGTATATTTTTGTTATTGTTTTTCTTTTGTAACCTTAAGCGTGTATCAGCTACCTGTTAATCTTTGGCCGACTTGCACTCTGAATTTTTTTTTTAAAAGGACCCCGCAAACTTAAAAGTAAACCATCCCCACTGAATTCATAACTATTTGCCGTCACGAAACGGCCAGGTCGGACCTTAAGCCAACTACGACCCCAATACTCCAAAAGGGCATACATGTATATAGAAAGAGTCTGGTCATTCCACGACACGGTTCAAAATTCACCGCTCTCGGTGGGAGCGGCTCGATAGGGCAATTCCCTAAGGGATGCAAGGGAGAGCAGGGAGCGTTGGTCCGTGTCCTAAACATCCTGCATTCCTGCATTTTAAGTCTGCAAGGGTCGAAAAAGCACGACAAGACAGAATGCTTGTTTGGGATCCGTGATGCCTTGGGGGAAGTGGACGTTCCATGGAGGCCCCCTTGAGATAGACTTGGTCGTGGAGACAACCCAATTGCGTGTGGTAGGGTCTTCCATGGGGGCGAAATTGGGCTCGGTGGCAAACACTGAGCCTAGATCCCACCCCTCTTAGGCAAGGTTCTCTTTGAGTGGCTCTGACTCCCGAAGACACTCAAGGAGAGGAAGGACCTCCTTTCCATCTGGTGCACCTTTGACAAATAAAAAGATAAGGATCTGGCTGCAACCGGTCCAACTTGTTGATCCCGGCCTAGGGGCTCCTTGCGGCGGTGGAATGGAGAGAAGCGGGTTCATTCCTCACCCTCCTCTCTCAAAAAGAAAAATAACAGAAAGAAGAGAGTAATTAAGGGTTGTCTCTCTCCTACGGGGTTCAGAGAACGGAGGAGTACGTGCCATTTTGGCAAGCGATCAGGCCAAGATCAGCAAGCTCGACCTATGAGCGAATTGAGGTGGAGGGGGCAGACTATGACCAAAGTCACAAGTACGCTGAGCGTAGTCTTGATTACGTTGGTGCTCCTCAATGAGAAACTACCTGGCGTTTTAGAGTCCCTTTGGCTTCAAACGTTTTGTGGTTATTTGCTTCACTGATGGCAGCATGTTGGACAACGGCAACATGATCCAACAGAAGAGAGCATTATCTAGCTTGATTGGTAGAGAGCCAAAGATGACCCGGTTCTCAGAAGAAGGGAGTCTATTGGCGAAAACGTCGAATCCCTCCAAGGTGGCCATGATTAGTGCCCTTCAGAAACTTAATGGCTCACCGGTGAATATGACAACGCACTCTACCATGAAATTCGTGAAATAAGAGTTTTATGCGAGGGAACTCGTGGACTACTCCATAGAAGACATAGAATACATCACCTTAGAGCTGTTTGACAATGGGATGAGAAAAAAGAGAGAACCAACGAGACCGACCCCTATACGCTTCTTCGCGTGCAACCGTGACAGGTTCCCTGAGTCGGTCGTGCCGGTTGGCATCGCTACTGCGTGAGGGCATTCGTGCCACTGATCTGGAGAGACTTGTACTGCCACCGCTTCGGCCATAAGAATCGCTCATGTATAAATGCAAAGTCCCCCTTAGATCTTATTAGAGAAGACCATGCAGGTAGCGTGCCCACTGCCTACTTCCACGGAATATAAGGTTTTTGCGACACCACCACCACGGAATATAAGGTTTTTGCGACACCACCACCAAGGAATGGAAGTCGAGCAGGAGGATGCGCAATTTTCACTCAGCATGATGTCGCCGGTTATTTCCCTGATTCAAATTCCGCATTTTAGTTAATTACAGTGCAGCTGAACCTAGATATGAGGTATACTGCAATTTCTGCGTTTAGCGTGCGAGAATTGCAAGCGAGCGGCTTCAGAGCTTTGCTTGAATGTCTTTTTTGAGACTCAGGATGACGAAGTCGTTTTGCCGCTCGCTGACAGTGGTCCAGCGACGCGTGAATCTGCTCGCAACTGTACTCAATCAACCCTAGGGATCAGATAGTTGCCGACTTGATCCACGAGCTGGAGATAGGCATCTTAAATGTGGATGAGTTTACACTTAACTAAACGAGAACCACTTCATTTTCCTCCTTTGATATATCCCTCTTTTCTCAGGATACACAGTCTGATTATGGGTGGGAGGTGGTCGATGACCTCCATGGTAATGAGCACTTTCCCTTTCAAATATCAGTTATTAGTCCGCTGCCTCCTAAGAGACAACCTGCTGGTGCTTAGCGCGGGAAAAGTGGTCCGCATTTCAGGAAATGACTGATTTATCTCGGGTGCCTTTGACGAGTACCGGAGTCTAGCATGAAAAGTGAAGTCCAGCATAAGGGCGGCTAAGCGGTCTGAAGAACTCCGAGTGGCCAGACTCTGTAAGGAGAATCCCAAGGAGTTCTTAGGCTATGTAAATAGCCGTAAACCAACCCATCGTAGGATTGGGCCCTTAGTGGACGAGGAGGGTGCATTAACTCAGTCAGATGCAAAAAGCAAAAAATGCTAACCTGCTCAATGACTACTTCTCCTCAGTGTTTACTAAAGAGTGTGGTCCCATCCCCCAGCCCACGGATTCCTACTCGAGGGAAAAGCTGGAAGTAATGGACTTCACCGAAGGAGAAATAAAGAAAAAAATCGCTGACCTAAAGACGAATAAGTCTCCCGGACCGGACAGGTTTCTATCCAAGGTGTTAAGGAAGTGTGCGATGAAGTATCACGACATCTGTGCGCTATCTTTAACATGTCAATCCGGACCAGATGCATTCCTAGAGACTGGCGTGAGGCGGAGGTGACTCCGATCTTCAAGAAAGGAGCCCCCAGCCATCCGTCAAACTACCGACCCATCAGTTTGACTTCGATATTCGGTAAACTCATGGAGGGCATGATAGTGGACAAGATAACTTCTTATTTAGAGCCAAACCTGCTACTAAAGTGTTCCCAGCACGGCTTCCAGAGGCAACGGTCATGCCTGATAAACCTTGTGGAATTCTTCCACTTCGTTTTCAGTGAGCACGATCGGGACAAGGCGGTGGATGTGGTGTACTTAGACTTTCAGAAAGCCTTTGATAAGGTACCACACCGCCGCCTTCTCCGGAAAGTGCGAGCGCTGGGCATAGACGGAAAGGTAGCCGGCTGGATCGAAAACTGGCTAAGTGGCAGACGGCAATGGGTGGTGGTGAATGGACAGTCTTCTGAGTGGGTGCCCGTTACTAGCGGGGTGCCTCAAGGTTCTGTCCTGGGACCACTACTATTCACCATCTACGTCAACGACATGGACGGTGACATGGTTCCCAAGATTTCCAAATTTGCCGATGATACCAAGCTTGGTAGGAACGTTGCAAAGGATGGAAATACTGCCCGGCTGCAGGAAGATCTTGGGAAGATTGGGGAGTGGTCGGACACGTGGAAAATGCCTTTTAACGTGAACAAATGCAAAGTGATGCATATCGGCCACCGAAACCCCAAATCTCAGTACATCTTAAGGGCACTGCCCTTGAATCGAGTGACACTGAGAAGGACTTGGGTGTTACTATCACTAGTGACCTCAAGTTCTCGAAATAGTGCATCGAGGCAGAGAAGAAAGCCCAAAGGATGTTAGGCTACATAAAGCGCCAGTTTTAATACCGTAACAAGGAGATAGTACTTTGTCTGTACAACTCCCTCGTTCGTCCGCGCCTGGAGTATGCCGTACAATTTTGGAGTCCTTCGTTTCGAAAGGACATCGCAAGGTTGGAACGCGTACAAGCTAGGGCAACCAAACTGATTCCCTCTATCCGACATAAAAGTTATGAGGATAGACTAAGGGAATTATATCTGTTCTCGCTGGAAACCCATAGACTGCGTGGTCAGCTCATCGAAGTTTTCAAAATACTTCGAGGGTTCGACAATGTTGACTACCGGGATATTTTCACACTAAGTGAGAACAGAACGCGCAATCACGGCTTCAAACTTGAACTGAAGCGTTACAACCACCACCTCTGTGGAATTTTTTTCACCTACAGTATTTGCGGTAAGTGGAACGCACTTCCAGTGGAAGTTGTCAACAGTGAATTTGTTGATTAGTTCAAGTCAAGACTAGACAAAGTCTTGAAAAGTGGCCGTTTAGGGACGCAAAACAATTGAGCAGCCATGTGCCTACTAGATTGCTAGTCCAAAGGTACTCTCTTCAAATGTACCGTAAGGTCTCCTAGGGTACTTTCTTCCCTTGTAACTCCTTGTAACCCAGTCAAGGAGTTTAGTTCTGTAGATGAGGCCGTTGAGTTTTCTTCGGCAACCTCATTGCAGTGAGCAAAAGTACTATGCATAGAACGTCTAGCTGTTTTACACGCTAACCACCTCTTTGGTGGTCAGTTGAGTGTAAGACGGCTCTCAAACATAAGCGTTACGCTTACATGTTCTAAAAGCGCCCCCCGATCGATTTCACTTTAGTAGAATTTGTCAAATATAGCTAGGTTCCAACATGTTTTGAATCACGCCCGCCGCTCTTCCCTGCGGGCATACTTGTCTTTACTTAACGGGAAGACCCTTCTAGCAGAGGTGTGAATACGAGTCAAAAGGATTCCGGCAAAGTTCTCGCAGGCACTCTTTCCCTCCCATTCTCCCGGAATAATGAACTGCAATCACGGACACCACGACCGTGGCGGAGTCCTTCGCGACAACCATCTCCGCAATCTTTAGCTGGGATGCCCTTCCGCCAGCATTCAATGTACGTCCTGATGTTGCTGAAGGCCACCAAATTGACTTTACTCCAGAGGCGGAGAAGCCTAGCCTTCAACAACAGGTTTACACTGAGTGAGGTGTGCTCCACTCTTGTTTCGTGCGCAGACACCACTACTCGTCCGGTCAATGTCCCGTACGCCCTGCTTCGACACTTATATAAGCAAGGCATGGAATTTCTGATAGAGTCTTTTGACAGTATTTAGACCCAGGGTATCCTCCCAGCTTGATACCGAATGACTAGTGTGCTCGCTTTTCGCAAACCAGGGAGAGATCACTTTAACCTGACCGAATTCTGCCCAATTTCACTAACCTCCTGCAAGTTCCACTCCTCATCGGATGCACTTCTTAGGCTTGAAAATGCCGTCTGCGAGGCCTTTCTTCGAGACACCACTACGTCACGGCGTTTTTAAATCTTTAGAAACCATATGATACTGCATGACGATACGGTATCATGGAGACTCTACACGATGAGGACGAAAGGACGCCTCCCAATTTTTGCGAGATCATTGATAATCTCTACGGGTGGGAGAGTTCTTTCCAACCCAATGGAGCAGGAAGAGGGTGTATCACAGAAAAATTTGCTCAGTATCACACTCTTTGCCCTGAGCATAAATGTAACAACTCGGTGCTGCCAAAAGGTGTGCTCGCTACGCTCTACAAGGACAAACTTTCGATGTCCTTTGGTGTGTTCCAGAAGCCTATTTTTGGAGCATCGACACCATAAATATTGAAACGCATCTGTCGCTAGACCGTAGCGCACAGGTTTCGTTTTTGCTTGGGCAAGGATAAGATGGTGCACTTCTTCTGCCAACCACGGCTTAACCCTGACCAGGACTTGTTCCTAAACGGCTTTCCCTAAAAGTGATGGATTTGCATCGTTTCTTTGGTCTTGTTTTTGACCAACATCTCACCTTGGAGGCTCATATTTGCAAGCTTAAGGTCTCTTGTAGCCTCACCATGAACATTCTTCCATCCGTGAGGTTCAGCAACTAGTGTGCTGATAGGGGTCCTGCCTTGCTTTTATATCGAAACTTAGTCCCTATACGCAATACATGCCACCAAGCGTGTATTTCGACGAGTATTTATAAAGGTGGACTCGATCAACTACATAGATCTCCGCCTAGCGACCGGTGCTTTCCGCACGTCCGCCATTAAGAGCCTACTTCTCGATGCTGGGGAGATGCCACTCGCTGTTCGCCTTTCACAGTGCACCATTCACCTGTACACGCAAGCCCGTGTCCTCCCTCAGTCGCCAACTGTCCTCACTTGATCCGCAACCGATCTCGAACTGATTATGCCATATAGAAACGTCAGTCATACCTTAAGATCTTTGAGTTTATAGCTAAGAAACTCCTTCGAGGCTCTTGGGCCAGCGGGGCCTCTGATTCTGCCTAGAACGCCACCATTGATGGTAACACCTTTGACAATTTTTGGCCATGCATCTGCTCCGGAAACTTCTACAGCGCGAGGAGTATTGCGTTCCACCTTTTTAGAGCACACTTCGTGTCACGCTGGATCTGGGCGAGGGTATACTACGGATGGCTACAAGTGCCAGGAGGAGTTCGGTTCCCACGCCAAATCCCTTCTATTTGAACTCAGTGGGACTCTCCCAGGCACTGCGTTTGTCTGTACGGTCGAGCTATTTGCTTGGTACGGGGATAAAGCGTCGTGCACGGTTTGGAGACCGGATAGGGATCTATAATGACTCACAAAGTACCCTGAGTGCTCTTGGAGCATTGGAATCTCCACACCGCCTGTGTTGCGGTATCCATGATGGCACGATTGCCGCGAGCCATGTGGATATCGAGATAATTTTCTGCTGGACTATTTTCCTCACAGCGACTACATGGCAGGAATCAGGCTGTCCCTCCTGACTGCGTTGAAAATTAGATGGGAGACTGCCTAGGAGAGCTTCAATTTTCGTCATATTGTGCTACTACTGTTCCCATAGAACTAACCCCCAACGCTGTGGCGGCTTGAGGTCGCTTTATCTTTGAATTTTGAACACTCGCGAGACCTACGGCCATTTGATGGAACACTCTTCTTTACTTTATTGCAACGATTGCAATAAAGTACACTCGGCACATTCTTGTTGAATGTCCCAGTCTGAGTGATCTTCGCGCACGCTCCCCCTCCTGGTATCGGGACGAGCGGGGTCACTACTCCGGACGGGTTTGTGTGCACAGACTTGTGGATTATTTTTCTTTTTGGAGGAGGCTGGCCTCTTCCATTTTGTTTGCTTAATATTGTTATAGGTTGCAATTTCCTGCGCCGTATAGAGGCGGGCCTCCCCCGACGAGGAGCGCGCTTCCTTCTTGTTTTGATTTTGGTTTTTCTTTTTTGTTCTCTTGTTTCGGCGGGGGTGCGAATTTAATAAGAGTTTGGTACTATGTTAGAATTTTAATTACGGTGCTTATTCCCTTGTAGACAGTCTCCCTATGGACGGAAAAAGCTTCCTATTAGAATGATTTAAAATTTTTAAGCTGTATCTTTGTAGCCTTGATGGACCAGGTGATTTTGGTTGAACGAGTGTTCCCACTCACGACTTCTTACTTGGTAATTGTTGCACCAGTACCCATATGCTCTTCTCTTGCTTCTTCTGCTATGCGCCTCGGGTTTATCCTGTGGGCGTTGTTTCTTAGGTACTATTTCTTCCATATAGTCGTCAACCTAGCATTTTCCTCCGATGTTACTATGAAGATTTCTTCCCAATGGTCCCGAAGTCACTTCTTGTTCGTTTTTTCTTTGTCTTCGATGGCCTCTCTGTTCTCGTCATCTATATTAATGATTTCTCTTTTTGGTCTTCCATTTATTCACTTTACTTTATTGCCAGCCACGCTTTTCTCGGACATTTTTTTGATCTACTTAGTCAATTAGTTCTTCCCCTTGTTTTTTTTGCTATTCTTCAATTAGTAGTTATAAGCATTTTACTTTTAAATCTTTGCAATTTCCTGTAGATTTGTAATTGTGTTTTATTGCCTAATTTGATCCTATGTCACCATTATATTCCTTGATTTCATTTTCATTTCTTTTTCCACCGGGGGGGGGGTAATAATGTTGTGTATTCAATCCATGGGACCCTTTTTTTTTGTCCACTTCTATAAGTTTCCTGGTAATATTTTCTAATTCCTTATCCACGTTGTTTTTATTCTTCCCATTCTAGTGGGATTCTTCCTTATATCTTTAGTGTTTCATTATATTTTTTTCCAGTCTGCCTTCGCATAGCTTTCCTTCTTTGAGATCACAACATGCATCGGATTTTGGTTTATTAGAACCATTATCCCTATATGATCGCTGTAGGTTAGGTTCACTCATGAAAAATACTTCAGGAGTTAACATCGAGGAAAATCCGTGCCATAGTCCCTACGGGAGTTTGTTGTTATCTACAACTTCTTTCTGGAAACTCCAGCGTTGGCGTTGTTGTCAAAATCTAACAGCCTCGCTCTTCCTTTGAATCCACCAGTGACGGGTAGATGGGTGACATGTGGCCTGAGCAACAACAGGATAAAGGAACCATGATGAGCTTTGAACGACCGAGGCTTACAGCCCACTGCACATTTTAATATCCGAGGCAGGAAGTTGGAAAGTTTCAAATTTAGAAAGGCCCACATGAATATTTATTTATTTTAAGCACAGGGTGCTCTTTAAAAAAATAAAAAACGATATATTGGACGCTATTTTAAATCAGTGGAGATTCGGAAAACAGAAATAGCTATTTGAAAAAGGTGAGCTGTGTCTCCCAGACAACTGCTCATACCTTTGTCTCTAAGATTTTCGGAGCTTTCAGAAGTAAGCTCTTCTTTGCACTGAAAAGTATATGGTCGTGCAAGAGGGAAAAGTTCAGCAAGAGCATTACTGACACAGCAACCATCATACAGGGCTCCGAGGACGGCTAAGATCTGAAGATTCTTTTTAATGGGAGAGGGATTTATCACCGATTAGCGCAAGTGCGTCACACTCATTAAATGAATATAATCACTTGTTAGGACTCACTGATTCCGTAAACCATTAGTGAAAGAGTCAAACGCGTACACAAGATCCATTAACCCGATTACAAATGGTGTGGATGAAGATGATACGATGTCGTGAGACGATTTGGTCACCGAGATCAAGAGGTAACCTCAAGTGTCACTTCTATGGTCCTGTTGTTACTCGAAGCCCCTTTCCCAGAACTGGTTTCTGTGGGAAGGTGTTTTTGCGTACCTACCGAACGCTATTCTGTGTCTCCATAGCCGTTTTGGAAAATACATAAAACACTGGAATAAATGTTGTGGTAGCTTCTTTTTTCCCATGTTAACCAGGTAGATGGACTTACATTCTATTATCCCAATATTGTAGGAACCATCTCCAAGAGAGAGTTCCTAAGCTTGAGCTTCATCTTCCCATTTTTCCTGCATTAGCGGGTCATTACAGTAGGCATTACTGCATACGTACCTGCAGGCTTCCGGTTTCCCCAACTCCCCTAAGAAAGTTAATAATTTCCTCCTCTAGGCGGCTGAAGTAAGTCGCAGGGCACTTTTTAAGTTCCTCTGTTTTAAGGTCTGGTGCACAAGCCCACCTTATATTGACGACAGGTGCACTGTTTTGCAGGAGCTGATGTTGCCCACAGTAAACCATACTCTCCAGGTTGGCTCCTTCTGACTTGAGACGATAAAAACAGAGCTGCTTGCTACAGTGATTGACCTTGAGATGAAATGAGTAGAAACCCCACTCTTGCTCCACGGAAGATGATAAACATAAAAAGATAGAAGAACAAATAAAGAGGCCCTCTATCTAACGCGACCTCTGGATCGGACAGGTAATCTTTCCCGATCCCCACCGGTTAGTTAGCTGAGGCAAAACTAGCTGGCGTCGGGTCCCCCTTGGGATATTTTTGGAACTAGCTTAGAGGAGAACGAAACATATCCCTCTTTTCCTTTTCACTAATGGGAAATTCCCTCGTAGGTTACACCAGTCAAATTTCCTTTTTTTTATTGAAAATCCCTTTTCTTATCATTAGTGAATGGCTTTGACATTAAATAGTGCAAAGCAAAAACGGTTATTATTATACACTGTGTAACAAAACTTCACTTTTGTCTTATCCTTGGATTAAAAGTGTTATTTCCCAATTGGTTGTGGATCTATTAAATAAAAAAAGTCAATTTTATCCTCAAACTTTGCTTTTGGGGCTAGGACATTGAATCTTCAAATTAACCCACTTATGGTAAATAACATTATTTTGACGCTCATAGTAGAAATATATAAAAAATTTTAAGGGATATGTTTATTTTCAGTTATGGCCTAAACTTGACATACTGTATTTAAAAAGATTATAGAAAGAGTAATACAGAAGTAATAGCTATTATTTCCCTTACGTTTTGTTTTTTTGAGAACTGGACAGCAATGGCACTTCTCTTACATTCCCATTCCATATAGTTTCAACACTAATTTAGTGAAAAAAAAACTGTAGAGCTTTCTAGAACTTTCGAGTATTTTTATATGTTTGAAGAATTTCTATAACCTTCTGGCAACGTAGATGACTGTTTCTATAGAAAGAATGTCTACTCAATAGATCAGTTTAAATCTAGCCGTGATAGATGGCAGTGTGCAAATATCGAGTCAGAGAAATCGTCACCAGTGTTTTTCAAGCTTTTATACATGTCGAGATGAGCTTTGCTTCTCTCACAATGGGACCAATCTGCTTAAGGCAATCAGAATCACCTGTAACCCTAGCTAGTGGTGCGTCTTCATTGACAGCTCACCTAGAAGCCTTAAATTTGTGCTGCTTCATAACGGGAACATGTATCCATCTCTTCCGCTTGCTCACTCGGTCCAGCTCAAAGAGGAATACACCAGTGTCAAGATCTTGCTAGATTAATTGAAATATGAGGAGTAAGGTCGGGAGGTTATCGGAAACTTCAAATTGGTGGCACTCTTGATGAGTGTCCAAGGCGGCTTTACCAAGTTTCCTTGTTATCTTTTCCTTTGGAGCAGCAGGCACACCGTAGCACATTACCATCAGCTGGATTATCCACAACGGACCGATTTTATTGTGGGGAGAAACAACGCCAAATGGGAGCCTTTGTTGGACCCTGAAAAGTAAGGTTTCCTCCCTTGCGCTTAAAATTTGGCCTTATGAAACAATTCTTCAGAGCTCTAGTTAAGGAGTCTGCAGCTTTCAAATGTCTTCAACGTTACTTTCCTAAGCTGTCTGCGGCAAAGTTGAAACCGGGGTCTTGGTCGGCCCACAAATTAAAAAGATCATGGAGTGCAAGGAGTTTCCCGAGAAGCTCACTAGGACGGAAAAAAAGAAGCGTGGGACAACTTTATCGCAGTGATTCTGGGTTTCTTAGGTAATCACACAGCTGAAAACTATGTAGAGCTTGTTGAGAACTTGGTGAAAAAACACGGCAAGATGAGTTTCTAGATGTCCCTTAAAGTCCATATTCTTGGCGCTCATCTTGATAAATTTAAGGAGAACATGGGAATGTACTCCGAGGACCATGGCAAGCGCTTCCACCAGGATCTACTGGACTTTGAATGCCACTATCAAGGAACGTATATGAAGAATCTGATGGGAGAATATATTTGGTGGCTAGTTCGTAAAATTAATTTACAGTATAAGCGTAAATCACGGAAAACTACTTATTTCTAATATTTTAATTGTCTCACTTATGTAATTCTAGAATATATAAATGCTGTTTTTGCATCATGTCGTTTTGTTTCTTTTTTATGTAAATAAAAGTTCAAATTCGCCACTTCCTTACAGAGGGAATAGGGAAATTTAATTTATATATATATATATATATATATATATATATATATATATATATCACTATCATTGACACAAGAGCAAAGTTTGAAATAAATAACAGTGTTTTTCATGCATTCTAGAAACAAGCAAATAGAAAATAACAGTTGCTACCCAAAGACAAAAGTCGTGTTACACAGTGAATTATTATTACCATAAATAAATATGGACAACAAAATTCTTGTCGAAATTTATGACTTGGAAAATAAAATGGCATGGGAGAAGACACTTGTTGTAATGAGATTCATTCGCTCAACTTCCTTCGTTTTCCCATGTTAAAAAATAACAATTAATTCTAACCAAACGCTTAATTAAAACAGAATAGGATAGTGACATATTTTGGTTTCATTTCTTAGACATGCATTTTATGCAACCTGATTTTGAAATTCTAATCGTTGTTTCTTGACAGCCAACCAATCAGGAAACAAAGGCTAAAATAGTCCCTCCCACATTTCATTAATCGGGCAGAAAATAATTGGGTTTGCTAGTTGACGCCTACTGATGCTTGATTGGAGAAATGAAATTTGGAGGACACATATAATCTATTGTCAATGAGCAACCTCAGGCAGATGCACATTGTAGGTCATCCAAGTAGTTACCACCGTCGTCTGGAGGAATTTTTAAAATACATTTTTCACCAGTTGCCATATTTTCTTTCAAAGTGATACAGTGAAACATTTTTCTCACATTGAAACCCCCTCCAGGGAAAATGGTTGTAAAACGCAATGGCATTTGAAATTATACTTTTCACTTCGTTCCTTCATTACTTTTTCGTGAAACCACATCTTTATGACTGTTGCTCAGCAGATCAACTATTTTTGTATATTGCCAATTTACAGATAAAGTACCATAGATATTAATTGAAAACTAACTCTCTCCTTTTGTTCGCTTATTATCTAGAATTCGAAGATCAACCCTGTTTTTCTTGAATGTACCGTACCTAAAGCAGGAAAATTAATTGTTTTAAAAAACCTAACAAAAGAGAAAAATCTAGCAAAGCAAATAACTCCATTAGATTCCTGGATGCTACCTCATAATTTATTCCCAACCAGTTCTCACGTTGTTGACTTTGTATGGTTTTTATTTACTCCTTTGGCTGAATAAATAGTGTCTCAAAACCATGTATACGTTTTTAAAGTTATAACAGGCGAGCCTACCAACAGATTTGGACGAATCTTATTTCTTTATATAGGTAAAATATACAACATCGAAATAATAGTTAGTTTAATTTCTTTTAAAAACGTAAGTGTTCGAACTGTCACCCATAGACACCATTGTAAAATTGCGCTCTTTAAATCCCTGAATTGCAGACTTCAACAAAAAATGTTTATGGGGATATTTCTAAAGACTTCTTCAAATGTGGTCTTTCATTATTAAAGTAATGTAGGACTTCTACCATATACTTCATTTTTCAAATAACTCATTAAAAAGGTCAAGTAGGTTCAAATCATATCAGTGGAGAAGGATGTTATTATAATTTTGGTGTGTAGAAAACAAATCTAGAAAAGTTCAATTTTGATTATCTTTACCTCCATCCATTTGTAGTTGATTATTATAGAAGTGTTGATCATTTTGCTATTGCAGTTACCACAGAATATATTGTATCAAGTTTCCAATCAGGGCTGCTCAACTTTTCTTTCAGAGAGCATTGCTTTAACTTTTTTTTTAAATATATAAGATATATAAAATATTCAAAGAAAAATAGGTCTTATTCCACTAAATTGTAATTATCACGATGTTTGGTATATATCGCCATGTATAATAAAATGCATTAAAGTAAAGAATATTGAAAGACCTAAGCAACGCAGTTCTTTATTGCAGACAGCATAAACAGCTTGTAAACACTAACTGCTCTTTGTAGAGGCGGTAAGTTTTCTCTACTTACATAAATATATTATTGCCAGCCCGTGTTATTATCAAGCAGCAATAAGTACATGCGAAACAAATATTTTAGCAGCTCCTGTAATACTTAGCTGTGTGCAGTGGATACTTTTATGTTTTATTATTGTTTTTATTTCAGTGTGAACTTAATAAGAAAATGGCCCAAGTGAATACAAGGATGAAATCAAGTTCTCATCTGAGTAATTTTGTTGACACTAGGCGAGAGGTGTTAGTGACTGAATACCAACTGTGAAGGATATCCTGAGGTATGGGGTCCATTTAAGGAAGCAAATGGAAGATGACAGGAAGAAGTAAAAAGTGGACAAGCTCTTAATAACTACCTTAGTCTAATGTTCTTTCCAAGCCGATTCTTATCAATAAAAATGTGACCATCATGTCCAAGCTCAAGAAGGTCTCGAATTATGCAGTGAAATTTTTTCTTGGGAAGAGCGAAGTTCAGACCAAGGCCAAAGAGAGGCTCATTGTCAAATTAGTGATTCACGCAGGGGTGGCTCTTTTGGAGATAGGAACAGGAAACCACAAAAGCGGACTCACTATAGAGAACAGACTTTTCACGCTTTGTGTGGCAAACCACGGACATAAAGGGAAAAACTGCAAATTCATTATAGAATACATCATTGCTATGCATTATCTATGTTGATTCAACGTAAAAGTCAAATATTCCAGCATCGAAGAGCCTATGCACATCCTTTATAGTTGGACTGTAGGATGATCTGCTTTGGTATACCCTCAGTGAAGTAAGCTTCTAAACACTATTGCTGCGTTTTAAGAATCAGAAGGACATAATTGGTGGGCAAGAGAGAATCCTGAACATCAGAAGAGACAGAGACCAAGATACTCCGCTGGAAGTTTCATCTTTTAGGATCAAAAGGAGAACTGACATCAATTGTGATCCTTCCAGCTTTGTAGACCTGATCAGCTGGTCAGAAATTATATCAGAGCTACCTCTCACCTGATCTCTAAGCACCAAGGGGGAAGTTTTCATCAACGCCCCCATGGAAGTGCTCAATGGGCTAGCCACATACAACGCATTGACAGGGTTGTTAAAATGACGACTTGGTCTTCTGCTTAGTACTTTTCACAGGAAAAGAGAGATGAAGGGATCAGATATCAGGGCTCAGGAGATTAGTAGGAGCTTAATATCTAGAAATCAGTCAAAGCAGAACTTGGATAACTTGGCAATAGTTAAAAAAATCAGGAGAATGAACTTTGTAATTGGATTCATGGATATAAATGAAGTTCACCTGTTAATATATATATGACTTTGAGTTGGCTTTGTCAATATATGTACATGATTTTATATATTCTATTATATTTTAAATGGACTATAAAGGGTAAAAGTGGCAATTTAGAAATACAAAATTACGTAGTTTAAGATATATTATCCCAAAAAATAACCTCATGTTTCAATTCCATATGTAAAAACACATACTTTATACACCCTCATAGTAGAATTTCTTTCATATTCATGTTAGCAACTTATGTATGAGACCCCCTAAGGGTGAATAGTTGATACTACCTCGTCGTTCGATCCACTTATTATGAAATGTATCATCAAGGTAGCTTTTTACATAGTGATGGTAATGAGGTGGTTCACTGCCCTCATCTTCATCTTGTTAGCTATGACTGGTAACTATAATCTAAAAAAAATCTACCAATCAAATCCATGGAAGAAAAACCACGTCACACAGTTGAACCCGAAAAATGTGCATGTTGTTAAAAATGAATGTGTGGAATTTCTTCTAACCATGATGTGCAATTATGACGAGTAATTTTACCATTTAATTAAATGTAGCCTCGTCAGGCCATACCATTTTGTCCGCAAATTGCCCTCCTGTTTTTTTAAATCGAAAGCTTTCGCAAAATTGGTTCCACGAATGGCATCATTATCATTCAAGGCAGATAAAATTCTCGGTAAGATTTCGATTTAGAATTCTTTAGAATTCGGTGTACACTTTACTTACTTTGGTAGCCAAATAATCCATTTTATATATTTGATTCAGTTGCGGCAAGAATATAATGAAATATGTTTGATATCTCTCCCACTGAGAAGTCCTAATATAGTCCCCAATTCAATGTATTTATGTATTTATATGTATATATATATTTATATCATGTAACTGTACTATAAACTTTTATAAAGTAATTTCTTTTATAAGCTAAGAAATGTTTTTTTAAGGCGTTCTAATTTCCTAATATCGTCACATCGCTTGGCTTGATTTCAAATTGATCAGAGCGCAAGAGTTATATAGTCTAAGAATGCGCGGGCGATCTTTTCCGTTTATACCAAGCTCCTGTGCTCTCAGCTATCGTGCTAACAGGTTTTTCCAAAAAATTAACTCTGTGAATTGCTAAGTATTATTTGTTCCTGCCACATGTAAGTGTTAAATTATTTTTTTCTGTTATGCTAGTTCTCCATTTATATTACCAAATACGTGATCTTATATTAGTTTACATCTTAATTATTAATTTCCCGTGAACATATTCTCCATTTTTCACATGACCACATTTATCCAATCTCAAAATTATATACATACATAAACCTTTCCCGTTAATAATCGATCTCCTTTAACTAATTAATATTCTCCTAAGAATTTCCTTCACGTTTTCGTGGTATTTTCTTCCTCCAAATCTATTTTAGCCTCTTATGTTCTTAATAAACGTAATCCTGTCGCCAGGCAATAGGTTTGTCGTAGAATTCCCCCCCTTTTTGTTCTATCTCTAAGAGTGCTAAGTGTGTCTAATATATTGATATTATAAGAATATCTTAACGAACAGAGCCGTTACGAAACACGTAAGGAAATATATAAGAAACGCCCACTAATTCACAAAATAAACTTATATTTTACCTTTATCAATTGAATACATAACATTTAGACATTAACTACAGCAATACTCTGAATATTATCCTAAACAAAAATTAATTAAATTAGTTTACCCACAGAATTTGGTTAACGTTTTCTCTACACAAAACAATAATATAAGAATTAGGCTTACGGACTCATGTGGAGTTTAAAGGCCTCAGAAATGTTATTCCCTCACGACGCGTGCCGTGTGTCCAGATGTAGATGGGCGGAATTCCACGGTTGTTTTGGCGAGGGTGACAGCTGGGGGGTCCACACGTTCTTCCGGGGATGGGGGGGGTTCTTCAAGGACGAGAACCAATACGGTGCTTTATGCAACACCTAGGCAGTCGTGGTATCTCTGGCGAGAGTGAGTCGAACTTGGTTCTTAAATCAAGTGAACTTGGAGTGCGGTGTGATCACCGAGTAACAAGCTCGAGGAGGAGCTTTTCTCCTTCGTTACTTATTTCCTTATGGACGAGGACTGAACTTGGGGAGGGTCTTCTTCAAGGGCAAGGATAACGGAGGGGGATTTCTCTGGCGAGAATAATTTAAACTTGGTTCCTTACCAAGTTAACTTAAGAGTTCGGTGTGGCCACCGAATAACGGGCTCGAGGGGGAGCCTTTTCCTGCTTCTTCTTAATTCCTCAAGGACGAGGAATATCCCTGGTGTTTAAGGTGCACCAGGATATGAGGAGTCTCTCTGGCGAGAGTAAGTTGAACTTACCAAAGTTAACTTATCGTTTGGTTTGATAACCAGGGACTTAGCTCGAGGATAAGCTTCTTCTTAGCCCCTTACGGGAGGTAGCCCTGCCTCTCTTGCAGGGTACTTCTTGGTCTGACGAGCCAAGTACACTACCTCTACAGTCTCGGTAGTTCGGTTTAATCCGAAGACTTCGTCACCTAGAGACTGACGTATACTACCTCCTTCTTCTTTTCTTAATTCCTCAAGGACGAGGAATACCCCTGGTGTTTAAGGTGCACCAGGATATGAGAAGTCTCTCTGGCGAGAGTAAGTTGAACTTACCAAAGTTAACTTATCGTTTGGTTTGATAACCAGGGACTTAGCTCAAGGATGAGCTTCTTCTTAGCCCCTTAAGGTAGGTAGCCCTGCCTCTCTTGCAGGGTACTTCTTGGTCTGGCGAGCCAAGTACACTACCTCTCTAGTCTCGGTAGTTCGGTTTGATCCGAAGACTTCGTCACCTAGAGACTGACGTATTCTACCGCGATTTTCCTCAGAGTTCCTCATTTATACCTCGTCACCCCACTGGGGGAGTGGTAAGGGAGGGGGGAGGGGCTTGAGGACGTTCCCAGGAGAGTTCTTTTTCCAAACGGTTTTTCACACGAAGTCAAACATCGGCTCCTCGTTAGCCTTCGAGATTGGGAGAAACACGTCTCCAATTTCTTATTTGACGTGAAAAGGATCTCACTCTCCTGGGGGAGATCTTACATTTTGAACTTTAGGGTCTTTCATGGCACTGAGTTGTGCCACACTGCGGTTAAGCACTGACCCGCCGATGCCTTCGACGGATGTCTTTGTGGTAACCGCCTTGTGACTGCACCAAGAGTGGACGGGGGAGGGGGGGGGAACCATTCCCCGACAAGGTTTATTAAGGATATTTCATTTATTCATTTATATTTATATAGCATTTCCCAAATCGATAAGTATTTAATAGACCAAATTATATCTCATTTAGTACAACATATATTCAAAGGTTATTTATATGTTGTCCCATGTTTTCAATAAATAATTTTTCTTCTATTCCTTTCCCGCCTAATTTCCTCTGACTCCTATTCTGCGTCCCTGCAAATAGGCTCAAATTCAAAAGACTAAAAGTTGACAAGAGGATTCAAATACCGCCTAAGCGGTATTTTCTCCCTCCCTAATTGCTTAGGCGGTATTTTAATCCTCTTGTCAACATTTAGTCTTTTGAATTTACCTGATTTAATTATCTTATTTTGTATTTATCTTCGCTCCTCCTAAGGTTTCCATTTCATATTAATTCATTTTGTTGATTTTTTTTTTTGCTTTTTTGTGGGCGTTCCCTCTCCTCTGTATCATTCTTATAAATATTACAATTTTCAATACTTTTGTTATTACTTGATAAAGAACTCGAAGTAAAGTTCGAAAGTACTTTTACTCCTCGTATTGCATATATATATATATATATATATATATATATATATATATATATATATATATATATATATATATATATATATATATATATATAGTAGGAAAAAAGAAAGAAGTGGAAAAAAACAGTACCCAAAAAAGCATAAAATAAATACAATTCCATTCAGCGATGACGTCACTAAAGGCGCAACAAAAAGTGTAAATAAATCTTAAAAAAATAATCATTAAAAAGCACATTAAACAAGAAACAGGACGGCAAACAGATTGACAGGAAAAAAAAGATACAAAGCTATACAAAATAAAAGAAACCGCTAATTGATTAACAATCAAACAACTATATTTCCCAAAGGGTAGTTGCGGGTCAAGGGGACGGCTAAAAGAGGGTAGATTATTGTAAAGTGACAGCTAAAATTTGTGTGGAGGGGGGCACAGCCCCTCAAACACCCCTTATTTAATTTAGTTTTCTGTGGGGGTGAAAACAGCCACACCCCCACTTAAAACAGTTAGGGAAACATTTTATGAGAAGTTGGGTTAAACATTGAAAAATGGACGAAACATTTTGGGAATGAGAAGCCACGCGAGCGAGGTAGCCGTCGGGGATATGAATCTTCAGAATTACCAAATTCTATAGATAATTATTCAATCTGATTTCCTCAATGTAGTTAATGTACATTGAGCTGAATTGACGATTAAATAGAATATGTTTTCTAGAGCTTTTGGAAATAGGACAAATTGGTACATCTGGCAACCATACAAGGGGACTTAAATGAAATAATTAAATATCCTATATGTCTGTAAGATGAGATATTTGATTAAAATAGAAATAATTTTGTTAGAACAATGCAATGGATTTCTTTGGTTTTTGTAATAGGTATATATATATATATATATATATATATATATATATATATATATATATATATATATATATATATATATATATATACATATATATATATATATATATATATATATATATATATATATATATATATATATATATATATATATATATATATATACGATTAACTCAAACAATTTACTGTAAACTAATCTCTGAAAACTTGTTTTTATAAAATTTAGCCCAATTCTATCGAAGAAATGTATTCAATGAAATTTATTAAATTTTTAAATTGATTCACAATCCAACAATTGAAAGATTGAGAATATCTAAAAACCTTGTAAGGAATTTGAATGTAAAATAAAGTAAGGAGATGTGTTAGTATGTTCAATTAATATTTAATGTATTAAGTAGTCCAATATGAAATATGTTTATTTGAGAGTCATAAAGAGTGAATCTTTCTTTCGTCCTGATTTTGATGAAATTGTTGTATTAATTTCTTGTATTATTGTTGTATTACGAACTCTTGCCTTATCCTCAAGCACACTTTGGAGTAAAACAGGTTTTCGGAAGGCAGACAAAACACAACTGATGCACGCTATTAAGGCGTATGCCAAAGCCATTTCGGATGCAGTGGTCCTGTATGCTGCTCCTGAAGCGGAACACAATGTCTTAGATGGAGGCTCCCTTCTTCGTCGGCTGAAGTGGTCTGATGGAAAAACCTACACCTCCATTGCCAACGACTATGCAGGATTCACTGTTAAACACTATGGTAAGGCTACGATAGTCTTCGATGGTTAGAGTGGTGGTCCAAGTACGAAGGACAATACACATCAGCGACGGGGACAAAATCGTGATGGTTTAAGGTGAATATCACTGAAACGACAAAATCCACTGGAAAGATGGAGGATTTCCTTTTCAATAACGAGAACAAATAGACACTTATCCATATGATTGCCGATCACATAAAAATTAGAGGATACCATGTGATACATGGTATGGGAGATGCTCAGTTGGACATTGTAAGGACAGCAATATCAATGCCATCTGGAAAAACTACCTCGCTCATAGGCGAGGACACGGATTTGTTAGTGCTACTGCTTCATTAGGCATCTTCGAGCGATGGTAGAAAGCTCTAATTCCGCTCAGATAAAAGGAGTCGTACTGTAGTGTATGACATAAAAAATCATAAAGCAGGTTATATATAGCGAGATCGTCAAAGTCTGCTGTCTCTGCATGCGTTCACAGGATGCGACACCACTTCCAGGATATTTGGAATTGAAAGCAGTCTGCTCTGGAAAAACTATCAAAGTATCATTCTCTGAGAAGTTATCTCCAGGTAATGCAATGGATGGGCAAGGGTGAGGATATTGACGTCACTAAATGGTAGTGGAACTTACAAACCAACAGACTAGTTCCAGTGAGGACGGACACTGCACCCGCAGCAGAAACACTCCTGAAAATGATTCGCTGCAGCTGTTCCAGGGTTTGCAACACACACCGTTGTACTTGCCGAAAGCATGAACTAGATTGTCCTCAAGCATGTTGACAATGCCAAAATGGCCATTGTTACAACACACGTCAAGATCCAGTATCAGATGATGAAGGGAAAATTTGAAATATAGAAATATGAAGCATTGGTCGCCATCTTTGTATGACGCCATTTTAACCCATTTCCGTTAACCTAATTTTGGTAAACTTTAGCTATATTGTTGTTCACACATTAAAGAACAAATGAATAGAATAAAACAATTTCTTGCAATTATTTTAGAGTTATTGGCTACTTTGACTAGACTACATATGCTGAGACGGCGCAATAAGGAACGACCCTGACCCGTGAGAGGCATCTTAATCTACTTAACTAAAGGTCAAGGTCGGCACTCTTCTCCTAACAGGATTTAAACAGCCAAAGGTTGCTAGCGATTAATGCATCAGCAAGTTCACAAACTCGTTTCTCTTATAACTTTACCGAATTTTCAAAGAAGCGTTAAATCTCTTTATGCATTATGACACCGTCCTACAAATTCACTCCGAGAATTCACTGCTCTCGTGGGTTTCGGAAGTGAAAATAAAAGTAATTAGTACTTTAGCAGGAATTTATTGCGACAATCTAATTTAGATATCCCGATACCTTTCTGTATTATATGAATAAGATGGAGAATGTAAGAAGCTAAATTTCTCTCACTAAATGAAGAAGACGAGATAAATTTTCTATGAGAAAACGCAAGCACGGACCGAGAATAAGGGTCAGGTGAAACACAAAGAATAGACTATAAGTAACCTTTGAATATATGTTGTACTAGATGAGATATAATTTGGTATATTAAATACTTATCAATTTGTGAAATACTATATAAATATAAATGGATAAATGAAGTATTTTTAATACAACTATCACCTGACGACAAGATTACGTATATTAAGAATATGAGAGGCAAAGATAGATTTGGAGAGAGAGAATATCACGACAGATAGATTACACTGGCCTGCGTTTCAAAACCTTTTTTCAAAAGTCAAGGGTTTTCCAACTGATTTAGGATCCTTTTTGCCTGCTGAATTTAAAAATATCCTTGATTTTCTTTGGTCAGGTTGGTTTCTAAGATACACTCGATTTTTATTACAGCATATTTTTTTCTAAATGGCGCTATCATCCAAGCGTATATGGGCTTTGTTTTTTTCGCCACAGCTGGTCATGGGTTACCTTAAATAACTAGTTATTCTTTCTCTTTTTAGGTCCAGTTGTGCAGTACGATTGATCGGAAGTGTAAGAACCATCCTAACAATTTTTTTTTCATCTGCGGACACGTGATTCTTCCAGACCGTTAAGCAAAAATCACAGATTTTGTGAAGAAGGCTTATTACGCTTATTTTGGAGTTTCTTCGAAAGAAACACCTACTTGCCCCAGGAACAACGTTCTATTTGTATCGGGAATGCGAGAGCGAATTCAGAAAATTGTTTATGTTCGATGAAGCGTCTTCACTGATCTACTGTAACAATATTGCTGAACTGATGAAATTAATGGGTATGAAGTATGTTGCCATAGAATGGGAACTTTTTATTGACTCGTCTAACAGAAGTCTCAAGCCAGTTCTTCTGAATAACAGAAATAAGGTTTCATCAATTCCTGTTGGACACTCGGCTGAAATGAAAGAATCCCACAACAACATAGAACGTCTGTTGTCTGTTCTTAATTACTAGGAACATAAATGGTTGATTTGTAGAAATCTTAAAGTTGTTGGACTCATCCTAGGACTTCAAGGTGGGTACACAAAGTATCCATGCTTTTTGTGCTTGTGGGATAGTCGGGCTGACGACCAGCATTATGTCAGACAAGAGTGGCCATCAAGACAAGGATTAGAACCCCGGTCACACAATGTTCTGTCCCACCCTCTGGTTGAACCGAGCAAGGTGTTACTTCCACCCCTACACATCAAACTCGGCCTAATGAAGAACTTTGTAAAAGCACTGGACAGGGAAGGTGGAGGATTTAGCTTCCTCCACCACAAGTTCAAACGAATCAACATGGAGAAGCTTAAGGCAGGTATATTTGATGGTCCTCAGGTAAGAGAACTCATAAAAGACTCTAGTTTTTATGATTCATTAAATCCTATGAACTCTCTACCTGTCCCTTAAGTTAGTCATTGCAAACTCCTTTGGTAACCACAGAAGTCCTCAGTACCAGGAGATGGTTGATGACTTAATGGAGAATTTCTGCAAACTTGCTACGCGTATGTCAGTGAAAATGCACTTTCTTCGGTCCCATCTGGACTATTTTCCAGAAAATTGCGGAGACTTCAGTGAAGAACGGGGTGAGCGCTTTCACCAAGACATCCGTGTCATGGAGGAACGCTATCAAGGCCAATGGGATGTGAATTTTCTGGTTGACTACTGTTGGTGCCTTAAGAGGGATGTGGTGTCTGTTCGGCACAATCGAAGGTCACTGAAGAGACTATTCATCCATGAGTAGCTTATTTTGTGCATTGTACTATTCATGTTATCTATTAAAAATATTCTGTAAGCCTTCTGTGAGTAAATCGGTCCGATATTTGCTATTATGTGTTTCATTCACAACAAATATTTGGAAATATAGGAGTTTTGGGTATGTGCTCATATTTCAAAAACCTGACCTGATTGGGGGAAATAAGCATGATTTTCAGATTGAGTGCAAAAAACTGAACCAAAATTAGGTATTATATATTTGACCTTGAAAACAACGCAGACCAGTGTTATTAACGGGAAAGATTTATTCATCTATATAATTTTGAGATTAGATATATGTGATCACGTGAAAAATGGAGAATATGTTCACGGGAAATTTATAACGTGAGAATGTAAGGGAGTAATAGTTAGGATATAAACTAAAATAGGGTAATATATTCCCGGCGCTTTTCAGAGCATATAACTCTTGCGCTCCGATTGGCTGGAATTCAAATCGCGCGATGTGTCGTCATTGGGGAATTCGACTGCCTTTTGAGAATATTTCAACACTTATCAAAGAAAATAAGGGGTATCTTTCTGAGATTTATACATGGGAAATCTCAGTTCAATAAGTTAATACTGATTTACATTTAATACGAATAAATTGTATTTATAGGTAATAAATAGTACATTTATAACATTACAATGCAATTTATTGCTAATATGAAATGATAATTGCTCTATAAACATTAATAGCACAGTTGCGGGATATAAATTATATATACATATTATTTCATTGAGTCTGGGACGAAATTAAACCTTCTCTTCTCAGTATGATATTTCAATATATTCTTGCTGCAACTGAATTTAATATAATTTGGCTAAGCTGGTTACAGTACCTACTGTCACATAATCCAGTGTCATAAATGCCTACAACTGCAAAACTGTCGTTAGCTTTCTGGCAGTTAGGGAACACGGAATTGAACTTTGTTTGAAGCCACTATATTCTCCATGAGTTTGCATAAACAGCAGGTTATTGCTATGGGATGATAGAAAGAGATGCCTGAGTGGTTGTAATTAGGTTTGAGGATAGAGACAACAATTCTCCTATGACAGGCCGGATGAAAATTGCTCTCCAGTCAGATCTGGTTTTAAAAATAAATCAGGAAGTGAGAGACCGATTCATGGAGGTGTCAGATGAAGCAATAGGGAATTCTTACATGGGACAGGGATAGTGAACTGACAAGATGAGAGGGCATGGTGCAACTCTTCTATAGCGAAGAGGCGGTGTAGGAATATGTCTGATTAAGGATTTGAAATTGAGGTAAATTGGATGTCCACCCTCTCGGTAACCACTCCAAATCAAGAAGTGGTTCTATCAACTAGGAAAGGTGTGTCCGTTAGTGGATATCATGGCCAAGCCGTGAACTTTCGCCAGGCGTCATTGTGTGAAGATGACATGGCATTTACAGCCACATACTCCTTACAGGAGACTGGTGCGGTAGTATCGGCGATTCCCATGCTTCTTCGCGCGATCTGGCTCAATAAACTGAAAAGCCCATCAGAGGACAGCCCGAAGATGGACTGCACACAAAGTTTAAGGGATAGAAGAGTTTGCAAAGGACAAATTTAGTAAGTTGAGGAAATTTAGGACTTCATCAATCGTGCGTAAATCAAACATACGATGGGAGCAAGCTGTACTGGCAAAGAAACCGACACAGCCTGCGCAACGTAAGTGTCATCCTTGTCTCATAACAGTTGTGGTAAGAAAGAAGGGTATGCGGAGCTGGAGAGTAAGGTTACGGATAGAGGTAGAAGTACAGTCGTGAGGAGGGATGTAAACCGAACATACAGTATATGTCGTTATAGGAAAAAGTTAGAGAGTCATCGCATGAAGATCGGTGTAAATATGGATATGAAGACATGGAAGTGATGCCCGACCGAAGATGGATACTTAGCTGACGTCAGAATTGTCCCAAGCAGGCGATAGTAAAGGAAGTTAACATAAAATCTTAAGGACCTGGCAGCCACCCAGGATTAGTTCATGGGCACATAGGCATTTAGGTTGATATGAGGATACAATAAATATAATACTCTCCCAGTTAGCCTTAAACCACCTCGAATCCAATCAACCACTCTTTCTAGAAGCAAAAGGGAAAGTAGGAGAATAGAAATCTAAGATTTAGCCTTGGACACGACAGTAAAGAGAGGCTGCCTGTGACGACCAGATGAACCGAAGCTTTAGTTGGCCTAGGATCACGGCGAGCATGGTCTGTAGATGTGAGGGGCGGAGGCATAGGTGCTATCTTAGGTTTTCATTTAAGTGAGGAGTTGCAATTTGGGGGAAAGGGGTAGATTCTGGAGATAAAGGTGAGAGTAGAGTAGTTAGGACAAAGAAAGACGGAGAAGTATATCAGTGAGAGACAAGCACTGAAGAGATAGATTTTCTTGGGTGTAATGTGTTTGGGAAGAAACTTAAGATGTTCGGGCTTTGGGAGGAGATAGGATCGAAGGTTTTTAGAGAGAGGAAATTGCAATTTTAGGGAGAGCTTGTGAAAAAACTGTTGAGTTTTGAGAAGGTTAGGGTTTTCAAGAGGGTGCTCAGTTGGGTCGGGGTTTCGGGCCGGGGGCTGGGGTAAGAATTTAGGGTGGGGACTGGCGGGTAGAAGTTTCGGGGGGGGGCTGGGAGGGATAGCTATGGATTTGGAGAGGGAGCGGGTTGGTGGAGATAGAGGGGGAATGTTGCGGGAGAACAAAAAAGGTACTGAATTGCTTCTTTAACTTAGAGGTATGGGTAACTTTGCGATAGTAAGATAGACGGCGCATGTCGCTACGCCACGATAATATTGTCTATTGGGGTAAAGAAAGACTGCCTTGGCGTTGACACTAGCGCATTGAGAAGACATTAGGATGCTATCATGCGGATGTCGCTTAGCGCGAGTGTTGACTTGGGAGGCGAGTATAATGACCTCCGTGTCTGAAATAGAAGCGGGGAACTTTCGCCAGCAATTCTGGTTTCCTCGGGAATTTGGGCTAGGTTTAGTTGATCCGGGGCTGCAATGGATGAGCGTACCGGAACCGAGTGTCTTTCGTTACCTTGGGAAAAATAACTCAAATTATTTGAAGAGATGTGTGAATATATTTGGCGCATACTTGTTCATGTGGCTCTCCACCTCTTATAAAGGCGGTGTAACGGAGGGACTACACTCCCGACTCTAAATTATAGGTCAAGGCGATGCCTGAGAAAGTTAGGGGCTCTCCGAAGTAGGTTGAGAATTGTGGAATTGCTAGATAAGTGTGAGGATGAAACTGAAGACATCAGTTCGAGCACAGTGCCACCGCTCTTCGGGAGGTGGAGCGTACCTGCTCATACCTGCGGAATTTAAAGTACCTGTGGAGGGCATGTACATGCAGACGGACGTCAAATTTACAGTAGCGGGAGTTTCCCACACCCCAGTAAATGGGGACAGGGAGTTAATTAACAGCGAAGGCTTTGGGTGGGCGCCCTTGCGTTTCGGACCTTCTATTCGATTCTGTCGACCTTCATGACTCCCTAGGGAGATATATACTCAAGGAGATCATCCGCTATTTATGTACAGAAGGCACTTGGCAGCAGTTGGGGCATGTTTGCTAAGTCTCAGTAAACGCAAACACTATTATTTGTCTGAAAGCAAAGAGAGAGTCCGCGCGAACAGCAGAAGAGAACTTTAAAGGTAGAGCCCTATCCGACTGGGGTCGGACATCAAACCTCGTTATTGAAGTTTGTATGAAGCGCCTGAAATATGCGCTCATGATTATAGGGTAAAAAGTTATCAATAATGTTGACTCAAAGTGGCATTTTCTTGGATGGCAGGACTCCTGGAAGCAATTATTCTTGGTTGCAATTATCCTGGGTGGCAAATTTTCACGGTGATATTTATCTAAGTGGCAGTTGTTCAGTGGTAGTTCTCCAGGTGGCAGTTGTGCCAAAAACTTTCTTCACAATATTATTCACTCTATCTTTACCTCTTTCTTTGCACCTCTTTGTTTAAAACTCTTTTCACGAGATATCCTCATTGGTTTTTGTTTTCAATTAAAACAAATATTGAGCCAACCATTCACGTTCTCCAGTACTAGTTCATACTGCTACTTCATGCTAGTAATGGCGTTTTCTCCCGGTAAGGTTTCATTACAATTGGAATATAGTGATAAACAGGACTGACGAATGGGTTGAAATTTGAGGCTCTCCTCCAAGTAACCACAACACCCAGAATTTCTGTGTGAGGGGAAGTACTGTTAACCAACCGAACAAAGCCTGGTTCTGAGCTGAGCTAATCTTGAAGAGAGGGCAACCTTACTTCAATTGGGATATCCACTTACCCACTACTTTAAAAGACATATGTAAAATTAGCTAAGTGGCCTCACATAAGACTTGCCATGGTATAATGAGTCTCAAATAAAGGACATTCGATGTGATATGAGACATCACACTTAAATGTTAGAACATTCAGGGCGACTTTCCCACCATGAGACTTGCCAGTAGTTTACTACTATTCCTTCCTCAATAGTTACAGTCAACGAGTTAAGAAGGAAACGCTCAAACCAATTTATAACTGGCAAAATGTATCCGAATAATTCAGCGCAAGCATTAATGTTAGCTATTTTAATGAATAATGTGAAGAACACTGGGAAAGATTTTTAAAAATAGATTTATAAAGAAAATATGTTTATGGAAGAAAAAAAATGGAAGCTTCAAAATCCAAAATAGCAAACTATTCATGATTCTATGAACGGAGATGGCAGGCTACAGTCCAGAACCTGTCCACATGTAGGGGGGAAAATATTCAGCTCTAAAGGTTTAAAAGTGATCATCTTTCACATGGCACGGGGAAAGATGTAGGAGAATTCACACATACATCTGGTTTCTAGAGATAGCATTAATCTGCACTTATGGATAGTCAATTAACATTTCCACATACACATAAAAGCCAAATATAAGATAACCTATCCCATGCTTCTTTGTGCCTCGATCAAAAATGACCTCAAAGATTATATCAACTTACTTTCAGTTTCCTTTCAACGGATTCTAAAAATAATGAGTTCTGTTCTAAATTTATGAATTAAAGAACAGAAAAAAGTTGGAAAAACACTTAGGAAAATCAATAATTATTTTGAGCGAATCTTACTTCAACATGACAAAAGATAGCAATGATCAATTCTAACGAAATCTTAAATGACAGAAAAAGATATTGGCATTTTTGCGTTTCAAAACATAGTTAAATTGCTCTCCTACACTTGGATTTTATGAAACCTGTTTTTTTTTTATTCCTAAGCACCCTCCCCCCTCTACACCCACTTATAATAAGAAGTCTATTTTTTTAATAGTTTTTCGAAGCATCTAGCCAATCAAGAAATATGTTAGCCTAGCCACTTCCTAATGCAAGTGAACGGACTTGCACAATAGAAGGGACATACAGATATACAAATAAACTCTGAATAATGACTCTTAAATTTTCTCCCTTAAAATATTTTTCAAGTGTTCTTTCTTTTACTACTAAATTTCTTGGGTATTTAATAAATAATTTGGTTTGTCATTCATTTACGTCCTTCCTATATACTCAGCTTTTATGATTTTGTTTTAATTCCTAATCACTCTCCTCTATTATTTAAAAATTTTGTCATATAAATAACATTTATTCAAGAAAAATAGACATAATTCATTTTCAGTGGTTAAAAAAAACAACTAGATTTCCGTTGCCATAGAGATTTTATTACAGAAAAATTACCTATATCTATTCACAGGACAAAACTGTAAACACTTCCTTAATTACGGACATCTGAACTAATTCTTCATAACGCCTAAGGTCAATGACTCCGAGTTGCCGTCTTCAATCTTCCTCGCAGAATATTTGCCTGAGGTTAACTACTATCAGCGAAATTAAATGAAATTGACTAGGTTTAGTCGCTAGATAAGATTTGTTTTAATTACCAGGTTTTTCAAAATTCATCTTACACTAGGTGCTTTTATCTTTCGAGAAGGTTACGTGAGTGATAGAAAAAGTCCGTCGAACAAACTTAAAGTTCTACTTTTCCATCCCCTGTCATTAAAACGTCTTTTCCATTGTGTGTTGAGAAAGAAGTCAAGAGAATCGAGATCTCTGCTCTCCTGCGCCCGGGCCACAACAAGTCCGACATCACCAAGCGGCTCAACGTCAGCCGGATGACCGTTCAGAGTCGCCCAGAGGCTCAAGAACAGGCAAGACCTCAAAGAACGACTTCGTTCAAGCAGTCATCAGGTTGTCAACTGTATGACGTGATAAATGCATTCAAAAGTACTTCTAAGCTCAAAATAACTGCGCTCGCGAAGAAGAGAACATATCGGTGGCCACAGTGTCAAAAGCGTCAAGGAGGAGGGCGGCAAGAACATGAGGTGGATGGAAAGGCCTCTGCTCACCGAATGTATGTGATAAAAACGTCGGAAGCGCTGTCGTCACATTCTCACCGACTTGAAGATTAATAAGAATCTAATTCTTATTTTTCTGGTGAAAAAAATATTCACGGTTAATCCGGTCAACAAGCAGAACGACCGCATGGTAAGCTTCGGTCAGGACGTCTACGAGGCCCGCTATGTGTCCACGACCAAGCAGCCGGCCTGCGTGAGGATGTTCGGCGTCGTAGCTTTGGATAGCGAGATGATGCCGCCGGTGTGGTTTGCGACCGATCACAAGGACATCTTGGACTCGAAAGTCCTGCTCCGGATGAGAAAGATCACGAAGGGAAGTAAGTCTTTCAGCAGCACTTATACAATACCCTGTCCAAAGATAAAAAAATCTTTTGATTAGGTTATTGAAAATCTAAAAAAAAAACAACAGAAAATTAACAAAATACAAAACTCAACGACAACAACAAATAAAAATCTACAAGGCAAAGTCAGATCAATCAGGAAGGCATGCCACCATCAGGAGCCTAAGTATGCAGGCAAAAAATGAAATAACTACCTAATATTACTATAGAGGAGGTAGTAACAACCCCGTCTATCGCGTTACTGTGAGAGGTACCACTCATAAAGCTCCCCCATACTAGGAAATTCAACCAATGTGTCTAACAGTCTGGATGATCAAACAATTTTAGAATAAAGGTTTGGGGAAGCGTTCCATTCACGAGGCTGCGTCTTGCTAGTGTGTCTAATACGGGATAATACGAACTGGTGGATGTGGAGATTCTAATGCCTCAAATACATTTAGTGTGCTCCGTGATTCGCTAAGAATGACAAATTTGCATATGTATTGCAACTAGCTCGAGCGTGAAGACAAATACATCACCCAGGAGGCCCCATCGGCTTCAAACAGGGAAAGAGAGCATGAAAACCATCTAACTCCCCGTTCGGACATGACATCATCCGTTTACACTAGTATGGCTCTAGTGTGGCACGATATGTGCTCTAGGAAATGTGGACGTAATATTCTCGGTGTTATAGAAGATTTGGGAGCATTGGCGTGACGGTAATCTCAAAAGTATTATGCTCCAGGTTAGCATCTTAGCCAGAATAAACGGCGCCACTGGCCCTGGAGTTGCACCAAATTATCAAAGGAGTTTCCTAACCCTAAACCCAAAAGGATTAATATTATAGAGACTGTAGAGACGCTGAACCACCGAAAATAAATTAAAAGTGCTTTATGCACTGCTTAAAGTGAGTGCGTCTCCCTTACATTGACAAGAATGGTCTCAATAAAGGACGAGCTGAAGGAACCAGTAGCCAAGCGAGGACTGTTATATGAGAGTTGAGATTATGATTGTATCCTCAACATCAACCTAAATACTGAACGCCACAAGGTGATGTATGTCCATAAGGTGAGTACAAGAGATATAATGTGATTCTACCATGTTCACAGTGATACCCTTGAAGGCGACAAAAGGACACCACCTTGATCTTGGCCAAAGCAAATTCAAACCCGTTCATTTCAGTATAATGAGATCCTGTTGTAGACAGTACCCCCAAGGTAGACAAGTGAGCCGCGACAAAAAAGATTGCAAATCGTTTACGTAGAGCGTGTTGAGAACATCCACCAGAAGCACCGATGTAATATCGTTGACGCTCTCGGCAAAGGGATTGCTCTGAGAACAATACTGCGGGACTCCCTTTTCTTACTTTACCGGCTAGGAGAGTGCTACTCTAAACTCGTAAGCGTAATCGTTACTGTATTACCATGTGCAATCTTAGTCTTTATAAGAATTGAATAACATCTTGACGAAATACTGCCTGCTATGTAAGGCCTTGCAAATATCATTTTATAGCCAGAGCAGAAGATTCGATGTGGATTGGAATTACGAAAGCTGCACTGTGCAGCAAAAATATGAGTCCACTATCCAGGAAATCAGCTAAACTAACAGTCACCATTTTTTCCATTAACTTGCACACTCAAGAATTTAGAAAAAACTGTATAAAACTAGCCGGGGTGGATTGATCTCTTCCCCGCTTAAGAAAAGCAAGCACGGGGGTAATTCGCCAGGAACCTGAGAAGATACCCTCAGTCTAGATCATGTTAAACAAAGCTAACAAAAAGGATAAAATCTTTCCTTACCTCATTGTTGATACATGGTATATATAATATCATGCAGACCAGCAGACCAGAGGAGGTATCCGCACAAGAAGTGAGACTGGAAGGCAGGTTATTTAGTAATAATAGTTCATTGAAAGGTTCCTCACCACTGGAGGTGAAGTCCAGTCTGCGACCTTCAGTGGCCGTTTGACGTGCTGGAGTGCTGGTGAAGCAGCATCCCATCTGGAGAATGCGGACTAGGCAGTCGTAAAAGATTCCGCCATCACGGACACCGAGTACAAGATGGTGGTCTCTTCTTCCTAGACAACAGGATGGGGATCCTGTGAGAGCCTATTCCAAATCCTTTTGTTACGCATCCACACCACTGTAAATAGACTTCTTCCATTGAGTGAATAGATTCGTCCCTTTCAGAAACAGCGGCGAGAGTGCTTTGAAAGGAAATGCATTCTTGCTCTTGCAAGTCAAAGTTCACATGGGGTGCAATCGTTTAGATGATGCCTGTAGCGCTTTTAGATATCTATTTTCTCTGAAGGCCCTCTCATATTCGGCCGACCACTAGGTAAGCAGACAAGGTAAAAACTGTCCTATGTTTGGATTTAGAATTCAGATATCGTTAATCCCCCTAAACTGTTCGGTTGAGAGAGAGAATTCAGTCTTATTATCAAATACAGCCCGCGATGCAAGATCTAAACACCACCAAGGTATCTTCTCAGGCGGAAGTGGACCAGCAATAGATATTTGAATAGGAAATTAATCAATACCATAGAGGTCGTCGCTCAGCCTTCACCAGAGGTCAGGAGCAGATGGGCTTCTAAGTGAAGAGGGGTAAAAGTAGGGAGCCCTCCCCCACATCCACAATCCCAAAGCTGTGCCTTTATGAAAATTTGTATTTATTCTTTTGAGCCCTGTAATACAGATATTGAACATAAAACTACTATCTATTTGTTCCCTAGCTCAGCTTGAGTTAGGGAAAGCGTATCTAAGAGGCCTCACAGTTTCTTAAGATAACTTTATACTCAATTAGATTCATTTGAAATTTGTATGAATTGGTGATGGTTTGTTCATTTTTTTGCTATTGGGGAAAGCAATTCTACAACAAACTATATGAGGTCATTGTGAGGTATAGTGGGATACCAGCCTACTAGCTAAATATGTTGTAGAATTGCTTGCCCCACTAAAAAAAAAATTGAATATACCATCTCAATTCATGCAAATTTCAAAAGGTACTGTTTGATACAAAGTAGGCTCTGGATTCCTTTTGGTTGGTTAGATATTCAGTCTATTTTAACTTTATCTATCTCAGTTAATTAAATATGACTATTATTTTGGTTAGACTCTTTAAGGATTCCCCTAATTTCCATGGTTTCAAAAGACTTACATGATTTTAGTTTTGTTGGACCTGGTTTGTGAGGGATTAGTCTTTACATATGATTGCTAGGTTTACCAACAAATTGTGAAGTTGATATGGGGTCCCCAGTTGTGCCCAAGACTAATTTATGTAGACCATTTTTTATATGTTTTGTTAATTACTCTTTTGCTATCTTTGAACAACGTAGTCCAGCCCTATACTCAAGTATCAAATATACCATGGAAACAAAAAATAAAAACACCCTCTCCTTTCTAAATACTTTGATACGAAAAAATGCAATGCTCTAGAAACATTCATCTAGAAGAAACCCAGTAATATGGGTTAAGGATTAAACTTATTTAGTTGTACTGTGTCGTGGTATGACATCACATTATATCAATACCATATTATATCTTTAGGAGAGGACCAATAACTTGAAAGCGAACCGACAAAAGGGACGGAAAACCACGCGTTCAGACGGGCTGAGTAACGAGAGAGTGCAACGAGGTCAGGCAAATTATGGACAATGACAAAGTTCAAGGTTATTTAAAGAGATATGTATAAAAATAGAATTTTATTTACACAAAAAAATTAATTAGAGAATTGAAGGGTAAAATTACCTCAGAGAATTAACGGGCAAAAATCACATCAATAAACGAAGGGGGGAGATTAACTCAATTGGGTTACTGAAAGGGGGAGGGGGGGTGGCTTACGGATGTTTTCTGCTCTTGAGGTGAGGCTGCTCGAACTTCAAAGCGGGAGGTTGGAGTGATGACGGTTCTCCAAAAGCAAGGACGGGGGGGTAACTTCCGGTCCAGGGGAGAGTATTTCGGCTACGCAAAATGAGTTGAGCTTCGACAGGAGTTGATGAAAGAAGTCGGGAAAATCACTCGGGGCAATCGTTCAGTGGAATTACCTCCTGGCTGGGGCTATTTTCAAATACACAAAATAGTCCAGCTGTCACTTTACTTTGTTGCTAGCAATTGACTTGGAACCATGGGAAAATCTTCTTGGTTCTGGCGAGACTTCTCAACTCTGTGTGTCTTCCGGGGAGTCGAGCGTTATTTATATCCGAAGCTCTCCCCGGAGTTGGGGGTTAGCGGGAAACATCTCTACTCTCGAAGGGCCTCGAATCTTCTGGCAGAGCTATTTTAGCCCGCATAAAGGTGAATCGTGGGGGACTCGATTCGAGGCTACCGCTTGTGGAAGGGGGAAGGGGGGAGGAGGGAAGGCTTACCACTTTAGTCCTAGCCGGGCCTTTCGCGGGAAATGGGAGTTCCTTTCTGCTAAAGATCTTCCACTTGGGGATTCCCTCACATACTGAAATAAAATATAATATTTCCTCGCTTATAATATATGTTCATCTTACGACCTTATCGACAAAGAATTTAAGTACCACAATTCCTTCTTTTTCGATACTCGTTCCTCAATATATATTGTAGAAAAGTTAACCCAGAAGTTTTAAAATATTGTATCAACCAAACCAACAGAGTTAGTTATATATAATAAAGTCCTTAGCCTAAAACTACAAGAACTGTTAAATTAATTTGGGGGCAAAATTAAATTTTGAATCGTATGAGTAAACAGAATAAATATTAAATCCATGTTCATCAGACAAATCCCTCGAAAGCTACATGGAATGGAATTTCCAGTTTGCTTCTTAGCTCAAATATTTATAACATCAAAACGAAAAATATCTGCACTTTAAATGATTTCGTTCGCGATATACCAGTATAAACATGGATTTTCATAACGTAGATTCAGCCCTACGGCTGGTACTAGTTTTCTGGTTGTCGAAACACCACGGGTTTAAGCTGGGGGATCTCGGAGCAGACAATTAATTCCGAAGCATTCCACTCACATTGCTTTAAAAAGACTCCACAGTCCACATTTGTTGGAAAGTTAAAGTATACTTCCAAATAAACTTCAAAATAATTACGTTTAGGATGAAAATAAATGACAGATTCTGTAAAAATGAGCAATAGCGACAAGGGACTAAATTAATAGGAAACAGACCATTCATTCCGGTGTCTTTCAAGTTGATTAAGAGCTTTAAACAGCGTGTTAGATTCTTAAGTTTATTTACAGTTACAATTAAGTTGTGCAAGGATATTTATTTTTTTTCAGGAAGAAGCCCTCTACCTAGATATAAATTATAGAAAATGGACACGAGTTTTAATCATAAAACATGATCATTTTTTTGCACCCTTGGATGGAGAATTTTTAGTCAGTGTTAATGGAAAAAACGCGCTGAAACCCTTCCATTACCGCTATTAAAACGAAAGGAAATGGCGTAAAATATAATTTCCTTGTAAGAATTAACTAAGTACGGTTAATAGGTGACAAATCGCAGTAGTAATGCTCTTCCTACATCACCTCCTCCTCCCTAAACGAGAACAAGCTCTTTATGCCTTCAAGTCATCTAATGATCGTCATTCTGATCTTTATGTGAAGTTGATTATACGGTCTGATGACCTTGTCCAGAGTTAAAATGAGACTTATGGCGTGATTCACTATATAACTAATTAATCTGGGAAATATGACCGCTCTTCCTAAGGTAAAATCAATTCACCATGGCTTAAAGAATTTATTTGACACGAAATGAAATATTCATCAGGAATGAGAGAAAATACTTAGCATGCGAATAAATACAATGATATTAATTCATTGATGCAAACACTAATATCGCCTGAACCAAATATTCTTCGATCAGAAATGTACAAAATATATCGCCCAATAAACGGTACTGGATGGAAAGAAAACAAAATGCATGAAATTATCCCACAATGTATCATTATTTTTTTTAGCAAATGAATGGAATAACGATAGAATCGAAATCGAATCTT
Source organism: Ceratothoa steindachneri (assembly GCA_963969495.1). Lineage (NCBI taxonomy): Eukaryota > Metazoa > Arthropoda > Malacostraca > Isopoda > Cymothoidae > Ceratothoa > Ceratothoa steindachneri. The sequence goes on from OZ018325.1 coordinate 15,730,448, forward strand.
GAGTTCGCGCAAGGGGGATGGGAGACGAAAGATACCCCAAAATGAGAGAGTTAAATATTCAGAGTTGACAAAGCAGACAAGTAACTCTTGATCTTTAGCCTAGTCAGCAAAAAAACGAGAAGGTTCATTTATATAGAAAACCAACTCATCTAAATAGCGGAAATTTAATGTCATCACGGAATGTAGAAAAACTATGGTTAATGCTGATGTATGTGATGTAAGAGCATTAAAAAGTATCCCAGTTACACAGTATTCCTAATCTTTAATAATCAATGATGGTGTAAGTTAGAAATGTGTATGGATAGTTAGGAGAAGAAAGTTCAAAGTGTGTATATAAGCAGAAGAAATGTGTACCAGGTTAACTGGCTAACTGTTTTCTTTCGGTCAAATTAAAGTTATCTTGGCTGTTTTATTTGATAAAAGCTTTCAAACCTTTATTTTATTTTACGGTGGTTTCAATTTTGATGGAGGACTCGCCGCTTTTTACTTTGTTTGTCCGCTACGGATCTTCTTCTTTTTTTTGTCCACTACGTATCTTTTTATTTTATTTATTTATTTAATTATTGTACATACGTTTATATTTTTTTGTTTTTTTAAATTAAAATAATTTGTTCATATTTTCCATGTAGCATCTCCTTGAACCAGGATCTGGCTGCTTTGAAAGGCGTATTTGAAGGTCAGCTCGTGTTTAATATCAGGTAGTCTAATTTGGTTTGTCATCTCGGGGGCCATGTTATTTTGAATCCTTTGCCATATTTTTTCTCTCTCGGTTATGGATAGTTATATTTCAGGTCAAAATCGGTAACTTGATGTAGTAGGCGTGTGGGTATGAGGTCATTCAATGACACCAACAATAAATCTTAATGGTCTATTTTGAATCGTCTGAAGTTTCCTAAGGGCGCATCTACTGAGGGTATGGAGCGGTATGGTCAGGTAAAGAAGGACTGGTCTCACCAGTGTGGTATATAATTTGCGTTTATTTGCGGGCGAGAAATTCCTAATCTTGACTTCTTGAAACTTATTATATAACCAAATCTGTCGTTGGTTTTATGTCGAGTAGAATTAATAATTAAGTTTAGTTGAAGAGGTAAAGCAATTTTTTTTCTTATTCTAAAGGGCCATTTGGTGACTACCACCAAGGGCATGTCGACGTAATAAATCGAACCTATTACTAGGCTAAGTGTAAAAAATTTAAACAAAAAACAAGCCACTCCAAAGTAAAACAAAGAAAGACCAAATAAAAACAAACAAAAAGCTAACCAAAAAGAAGTATAAGGAGGCATGCACAAGCTTCGGAATTGAGGCGCGTCTCCCCCGTCGCCTGAAGGAAGCTACATACAGGCAGGCAATACATAAATCAAAATAACTTTATATTATTAACACAATGCTTTGTGGGTAACTAAATTAAAATGAAATTTTTATGAGAGTATACTTGTTTATTTATTTATTTATTTATTCATATTATTATTTATTGATAATTTATATACTATTTATTTACTAAATTATCATTTAGTTATTATTCCTCATTTCGTTTAGAATTATCATACAATAATGGAAAGCTAAAGTTATTAAATTGGATTTTTAAATAAATGACGAAGTAAAAGAAAACCGAATTTATGATAAAATTATATAAAATTCCTGGCATCAGAGAAGTGCGCAGTCCAAAAGCAGAGCGCTATATTCTCATTTTATTATATTTTCAGCAATAATTAAAAGAGCATTCATTTGAAAAGAAGCCGGATGACGAGATCTCGCCATATATTATAATCTAGAAGGGGAGTATGAAATTGAAACAGCTAGTCGTGAGAAAGGCGACAGAAATTGCGTTTGACGAAAGGGGCGGAGACTGCATATTGTTCGATACTAGTGAATTACACTCTGAAGTGTTCGATGGGAAGTATGCAGCTTTCACTTTGTCGACGGAAACCACTTCCTTGCACCCATTTAGTTTTTTGATGATCAAATACCTCTCGAGTGTTTCATGTACGAATGATGGACCTCAAGGTGGAACGTCCAATGCGCTTCAAACTCTATCCATTCAAACCTAAATATTTGTGCAATATTTAAGGTCTGTAGGGAGGTATGTATGTGGCGAAAAGTACAAATAAGCATGCAACTGACGACGAAAATCGATGCTATACATCCGTTTTCACAAGTTATCACTGAGCTTGCGGTTGATGCGAACAGATTTCCCTGAAATAACTGCCTTGGAAGCCGGTAAACAATTAAAATGCATACTTTTGGGAAATTACACGATGTCACATTAGCACCATTGATAGATAGGTTAACCAATTATCTTTGCGAGGCCTAATGGGCGGTTTTATAGTTCGATGGGATCTTTCGATTATGCCCTTGGCTTGGGTCTGATATGCAATAATTCGTAGCCAATATAGCAAACAACTTTGGGAAGTTCTGCAAAAGAATTCTCCTTCGGTTTGAGCTCCTCTGTCATTCTGGGCGTAAGAAAGCAAAGGCAACTGAGGTTGATGTCACATTTAGGAAAGGTAAGTCCACCACCCACATTTTGGTTCGCTGAGAAAAGTGAAACGGGTGAATGTTACACGAAATAGAATAGTGGTAGTTAAGCGCACAAAAGAAGACGATCTGACCGGTAGAGGGGACTTTGCTGCTGATGACAACAACTAGGTAATCTCTGTACTAAAGGTATTAGTTCGTCAGCTAAATTTCACAAATGAGCAACGGGTGAGTCTCGTTGCGTTGCCACGATCGGAGCGAGGGCAATAAGCAGGTATTGCAGAAACCTGTGCCGGTAAGGCGAGTGTGGAACACAGAGGGGAAATGTCGACGTTTGGTAGGAGTCTCAGTCTTGTCCTTGCCGTGGACTGAGTCAACGGAGTGGTGGATTATTGGAAACAGGGTGGAGATCCAAACTATAGCCTGATAGAAAGCTTTGCACAGTTGCTATACCCTTAAGGCTCCTGTTGGTAAGGAGATTTCCAGTCATGGGGGTACGAGCAAAACTGCAGTCTTGTCTAAGGAATTAAGCTATAGTTAGAACGCTAAGACTTCAAGTGGAAAACAGAACCAAAATCCACTCCAGAGGTTACCAGTTATGGTTGTGTTTGGTGCATTGGAATTATGAGTAATAAAAGGTCTGCGAGCTACCCATTGTTCCTAATCTTTGGGTTTAGGATAGTAAAACTTGTGAAAGTATAAGAGTCAGAGATAAAATAGGTGTAATACATTGTGCAGAGATAGAAATGAGTGATACTGATGATATGGATAATTATGAGGACTTAGATGAGTGTTCATTTGTTTGGTATAGTATATTCCTTTTGTCTTCATTTAGGATTTTCCCCCTTTATGATTATTTCATTTTAAGTTATCTTATCGTTCTCTGTTGCTGTGCTTGTTTGTCTTCTTTTTAGGTTGTCTCAATCGGGTATTCATCATCTTGTTCTTTTTCGGTACTCTTGATCGGTATAGTTGTCTTAATTGGGAAAGTTGTATTAGCCGTTAGTACTAGTCGTGGTCAGGTTCATTTATTCCTTTTTCATTTATTTTATCTCTATGGGAGCTGGTACTAGTTTTGGATGCTGTCACGGTACCCCGGTTTCAATGGTTCATCATTCCCCTGTGACTTATAATTTGGAAGAGGAATTCTGAGCTATTGGACGCTATGGTTCGTTTCAGTTGTAGTTCGTTGATTGTCTGATGGATCTCTTGGTAGTCTCGACTACAACTACCCTATACTTCCTACATACAAAAATCATTGTATGTGTTCCGGTGCAAGGTGTTCCGGGGTAGATTCTGATTTTTCAACCACATCCTCATCCTCATCTTGCTTTCCTGTAACCCCCTTGTATGTCCACTTCGCTCTTCCTTCCCATATGGCTTTCATTATATATTGTTGTTTTTCCACCTCGGTAGAGGGTTATCATCGTTTATGTACACTTTGAATCTAAGATCTGGTGTCTCAATCATATTAAGGCCTCCTTCCAGGGCTTAATTTCTTTCTTTTTCCTTCGATTGCGTTTGGTTGACTGTTTCTTCTTCTTTTTCTTTATCCTTTTTTGTTCTTTTTAGTTTTTCTCTTCCTGGGGTTCTTAGCCAAACTGAGGTTTGAAATTTCTTAGGAGGGTGGGTTCTCGAGAACCACATCTTTTTAATCCCATTTTTTGCGAATAATGTGTTTAGTGTATCGGAGAATGTTCCTGGTTTTCCTATATTCATCAGGTACACATATTATGTGCACGTGAAAGTTTCATTGAGGACTCATTTGTTAGTTCGAGCTGTGTTTTATTCTCCTTCAGTTATGCATAGGTTGAGTTTTTTCTTATTTTCAGTTTTGCTTCTCTCTTCATTCTCTTTATTAGAATTATTTATTTCTTTTTTGGACAGTTGCGGGACAGTTCTTCGCCATATTATCTTCCATCTTATAAGAGTTGAAACACATCTATATGGTAATGTGCCTCCCTCTCTTTCCATATTTTCTGGTGGAATCCAGATACTAAAGAGTAGCGATCCGTTCTGGCATATTTTATTCACCTTTTGTTTTTGTTTTTTGGCATACGATTTTTTATACGTGCGTGTGTTTTCCAAATTTTATTACTTCTTGTATGTATCTCAATTCCTGTTTGTTTTAACGCATTTTCTGTTTTATCTCCTCCTTTGAAGGTGAGCCTATCCATATATCTATTTCTCTACATATGAGGCTTCTGTTAGCTGTAGTATGTGGTAGAATTTTTGGTTCGAGTCCGATGGTTTTCGGTGTTTCTGCTCAGTCTGCTGAAACGAGTTTTTCTATATTTCACTCCGTGTGGCAGATTGCGATGTATCCATTCGACACTTCCAGGATTCGGATCAGAGCCACTTTTAAATTTCCGCAAAACGTTTCAATTATATTTCCTCTTTCTGGCTTGTTCCTTTCCTCGATTGTCCTTAAAAGTACACGGGGCATTCGAGTATGTCCCCTTTCTTCTGGGTGGGAGGCGTTACCGCCTTTTTTTTATTCTTACCGAGCGACCAGGGTGCTCAGAGTCATTTTGAAGCTCTTCTAAATGAGTACTTTTGGTCGTTCTTCCGTGAAATCTGAAAAAAAAAATCGTGTCGGGACTACTCTTTTCTTCATTCTGTAACATCTATGGGTCTATAAATACCTCTATATTATAGAAGTACTCCATGAACAGCCTACCTAACTATTTTTACTGCTATAGGCGATTCCACTAAATTTGGGGCTCGCAATCCTAAGGACCCTCCTTCTCCACTTACCCTAGGGGGCTTCCTCTTCTGGAGTTCACTACGCCCTACTTTAGACTGGTTTTGAGCGCAGTGGTGGTCGAGTTATGTTACTTATAGGTTTTGAAGAAAGTGTAGAAGATCAGGCAGAAAAAAAGGCAAAAATTGATAATAGATCCCTTTAAGGTATCTAACCCGCCCACTGGAAACAGGAGCAATCTCCAATCAGTTCAATAGGCGTATATTTTTTTGGGGGGGTAATTTTCTTTCTTCTGTTCGGATGAAAATTTGTAGTTTCTTCCTTTATCAGGCGCTCGGCTCTTCGTTTGGAGTGCGTTTTCAGTAAGCTTACTGAGTCCGTCATTCTTACTTTTTTACGGGAGGGAAATGCGGCTTGACGGTCCTCACCCCTTCTGTCCCCCAACCATGATCGGGGAAGCTTTATCTTCAGTTCAAGTGAACCGATGCAGAAGTGCTTAGTAGAAAGTCCGGGGCAAGGTTTAGTAGAGGGTTTATAGTGGAAGATGGAAAAATAAAAAATAAAAGAGATAATTTTATTGAGGAGGCAGAATGAGCAACTACGGAAGTTATAAAAGAAAAAGGAATACCCAGGGGGACCTGCTGATTAATAGGGATTCCGAGCCACCATTTTTTCATCATTCATTCTTCTCCTTTCAACCTAAGAGTCCTTAAGTTACCCTTCTATAAAGCTATCGGGAGATCCAACTATTCCGTATGTTTTGTATATCGTTATTTGTTTTATTTTGTATTAACTTGATTCCTTCTTTGATTGACTATTCTTTATCAGGGATCTTCAAACTTTTCTCATCGCGACCCCCTTTCAACAGTCAATTTTGGGGGGTGATCCTTTAAACCAAATTACCATAGGAATATAAGTCAAAACAATGAAAATAGAATATCTGTTAGCTAAAATATACGATTAACAATACCTTTAATGGCAGTGATGTGTTTGCATGTTCTGGCACAAAAGATCGAATCTTGGCTCTATTTTGGTGATGGTGGGTCTCAATATCATTTCTATGTCTTTCAGACTCGATCTATGCTTTGTTTTTGTATAGAAGTTAACGTCGAAAAGCCTTTTCGCACAGATACGTGGAGGCAAAGGGAAGAAGGGCAATCATGGGTAGTTCTGACAATAATGGATTGTCTGTTTTGATGCCAATCCAGAAGGTGTTTAAGCTCTTTTTCGAAAAGTCTACTTTTAGAATAGCATCGCATGAAAGTTCTGCAAACTCGTCTTGCGCTTCTAATGAGAGATGGTTTATTTTTTCTATTTCAATACCAAATGGATTTTGGATCCAGTCAAATAGGCTGACATCTAATTCTGGTAAAAAATATTTGGGGGAAATGAGTTTCGAGGCTTGCTAATTGGTCATTTATAATTTTTTCAATTATATCAACACTCAGCTTGTTGTCTGTGATGAAGTCCTACATTCATTAAAACATCTCATATGAACTATTGGTTACTTCTCGTAACCATATATTTATTTTTTTCAGGAAGTCTTGAATTTTAGATGTCAATGTAAAAGTATTGGTGTTTTCTCCTTGCAAAGATAAATTAAGTTCATTAAGTTTTTCAAATATACCCGACAAGTAACATAATTTACAAAGCCAGTTTTCGTCTTGAAAGCATTTTGCCAATTCTGAGTTATGTACTTTCCGATAGAAATAGCATCACTTCATCTTTTGACATTATTAGCCTTTTCAAAGCCCGACCCCTCGACAGCCATCGCACTTCCGTGTGGAGTAAAAGGGAGTTGAATTCAGAACCCATTTGTTCACAAAAATTTTAAAAGAGGCAACTATTGAGAGCAGGGTTTTTAATATAATTCATAATTTTCACTGAACCTTTTAGTACTCCGTTTGATTGTGCAGAAATTTCTTTGCCTTAAGTATTTTTTGATGAATCATGCAGTCTTTGCAAACTTGACAGCGTGAGAGTCAACATTTTTTCCTGCCATTGTTGCTGCACCATCGGTACAAACCCTAACACAGTCTTCCCTTTTTAATCCCACTTCTTTGAAAAATTCATCTACTTTTTGAAAAATTGCCTTATCTGTGGTGTGTCCATTTAATGGCCTACAAAAGAGTAAATCTTCATGAACATTGTTATTGTAGCAATACCTGATATACACCAATAATTGAGCCATATTTGCAATATCTGTTTTCTCATCCAAATGGATTGGAAATTTTAAATTTCCTTAATTTTTTTTCAATTAATTTCCTAAATTGGCTTTGCTAATTTCAAAAATTCGTCTAGCCACCGTAATGTCTAACATGGGAATTTTTCTTAATTCATCTGCATATTTTTGCCCATGGATAATTTCAGTCATTCTGAACTCCATTAGTAGAGCAAGTTCTTCATCGCTTGTAAATGATTTTCAGACTTTGCAATTAAGTAAAAGGCTTCATAGGATGCTTGTAAGTGTCTCGAGTTAGGAAGTACACGAGTTACCATGGATAACTTTTGCCTTTTTGAGGACTCCAACATCCTTTCAAAAAACCACACAGGCTTATTAGCATATGAAGCATGATTTCTGTTAAGATGTCTCTTTACTTTTGTAGGTTTCATGCTTTCACTTGCCAAACACTCATTATAAATCAAACAAATTGATCGATGTTCATTATGTAGACAGGTAAATGTAAATCCGTATTGTAAATAAGTTTCATTGTATTTTCTCTTTTTTATGTGAGAATGCTTAGCCTTAACAGCTGCTCTTTCCATGTTACCACTTGGTTGTCTGGTTTCTGTTGAATTCACAACCTCTGAAGCGCCTGAAGTTTCGGTCTTTGATTTTAACTACTTATCCATGGGAAGAGGTTTTTAATAACAATAAACTTAAAAATCTAGATATTGTAACCTAAAAGTTTAAAAAAATGGAATTATGAACAGTTTTAAAATATAATTGGAACTTCTTCAATCAATTATTATTCTATCAATCAATTAATTTTAATTGACCAATAAAAAATTTTAATTACAAAATATAATCGCAAAATCCCTTTTTGTTATCAATCCAATGCAAAAAGACATAAAAGCTGATTGTAAGACAAGATTGTAAGCTTAATTTGTACCATTGCGTGTCCTTGCCAAATAAGCCACCACTATGCACGTATTAGAACATTAGTATACCACGATGAAGTGGTACAATGTTTGCCCAATATGTATATAAGTAAATTAGTAAAGTATCGTTAAGTGGGAGACAAAGTGCACCCTATTTATACCGCGGTTTTTATTATACGGCACTTCTGAAATATATTCACCTGCACTTAATGCAGTGCCACGCACGATACTGACCGTAACTGACGCAATATCGGTAACTAGGAAGTAGGCTACAGGTTTCAAAAAGCATGCTTTGAGCAGTCATTATTTATTAAGGTTTGTGCATTCTTTAAAAAGTATTAATTTCCTAAGCTTAGTAAGTCTTGTATTATGTATGCTTTCTTCTTTTCTGCTAGTTTCAAATGTTTTCGTTTATCCCTATAATTTTAAAATATTTCGCTTATCCGATAAACCTAACTTAGTCATACATTTGAATATTTTTCCACAATTATTTGAAATGTCCTTTATAATGGCATTACTCTAGTAATGTGCTAAAAACATCTCGCGATCCCCACTTTGAAGAGCTTGGAACTATTTGATTGACCTTTCCTTATTCGGTTGTCATGTTCCTTTATGTCTTTATCGGTTCTCTTAATTCGTTCCTCATATATTAATTGGCCTATTACTGTTCTCTTAACCCTTTAACACTGACCACTCTTCTCTATTATCCAAATAGGTTTGTTCTTATAGAACTTCAAAATTTTGATCTAAAACTGAGAATTATTCGTGTTTATTTTTCAAATTTGCTCCTCCAATAAGGAAATATAGCACGCCCATTTAAATGAGCTGGCTCTATGGAGCATTCCATCTTGGTGTGACTTTCAATTTTTATCACTGTGCATTGATATGATAAAATTATCTGGATTAAATCAAAGAAGTATATGTTGAACTATCTCATTTAACATATATTTCTTTTAGAGAGAGTACTTTTAACAGAAAAATGTACATATATATATATAATGAAATTATTACAATAATCTGCCGCATATATATAAAGTAGCAGTCTATAATAATATTCATACCAGTTAAAACAAAATTCCAGGAAAGCTTACTCCTATATAGTTTGAAGCATAAATTTATGAAACTTATATATTATGACTATATATTATATGCAGCCAATAATAAGAGGTCTGACATAGGCTTTTACATCAGTTAACTGAAAAATACACATTCCTATTTCTTTGTGTGATACTCCACAAAGCACTGGATGTACAGGGCTAAATCACATTTGGAACAATTAGGCTTCACATTCTTCTTTCATACACCACACTACCGTTGAGTATCTCCCATCACAACATAATGATCTGTTCTTGTTGTAGCGTACATGCTTGGGTGAAGTTAAGGGCACAATCTTACGAGGTTTCTCTGATAGTTTTGGCAGAACATTGACAATTTCCCTCAGAAACTATAGCTAAATGTATCTCCTTGTGAATCTTTCTGTAGAGAATCCATCCATTTACAATTGAGTCATTCAAGAGAAAGTAGAAAAGAGGAAAGTACCGCACTCCCTTCCTAAATGTAACTCTATACTTTTTCTAAACTGATCAAACATATCTACTCCTCCCATTCTTTGGTTGTAAAGCGTCACAATGTTTGGCTGAGGGCTTACTACCACTTATTTCTTCTTATCTGACCACCATTGGCATTTACCCATTGAAAGATATGCAGTTATTCCTGTTTGTTACCACCCTAACATCGCTGTTGTCATTCCATGCACAAATAGCAATCTTCTTTTCTTTTTCCTGAAACAGCTCTGCTTCCGCTCTCTCTTTTTTTCTTGATGGCTGACACTCGGACATCCTTGGCTTTGTCTTTACGAATTCTACCTCTCAGACTAATATTAGCTTCTTAGAAAGACTGGAGAAGAGGCAGTGTTGTAAAAAAGTTGTCAATATATCCACTGCTACCTTTAGCTACTGTTCCTTTGGCCAATGCATGGACAATAAATTCACCCACAGGAATTCATTACTTCATACAAGCGAAAATTCATTAGCATTCTTTCATGAGAGCATAGACACCAAAACTTGTAGCCAAATCTCACGGGCTTTCCTGTAATGAATTATTTGAAACCATTTCGCCCATAATATCGTTCCATGACTGTCATCAATAGCCCACGTCATACAAAGTGGTTGATCGAACTCCATGAAGAGCTTGTTCAAATGTTCAAGAGGAGTGCGAATCTTGAAGATTTTACCATCCGAAGGCTTCTTTGAGTTGTCCACAAAGTGCAAGTTTCGCACAATCTCATCAAATCAGTTTATTGAGATTCCTCACTGAGTTACTCGCCTGCTTCACTCAATACAGCCGTCGGTTTGGAACTGGGTTATAACCTGAGAAAAGAAAAATGCCAAGTACCTGATGCAGTTCTTATTGGGTAACACATAAATCTTTCCCAAATTCAACTTGATGATGACGGTTTGTCTCTGTATTGATCAGCTCAATCAATTTTTCTCCCAAAGTATATGAATATGTCCACAGGTATAAATCCTTCATCTCTCCATTTACCTACAATAGATGGTTTATATACGCCATGCAAGCTTAGGGCATAACATTCATCACAATCTGAAATTCACATTTCTTACACTCATTAACAGGCTTCGAACGTTTTTGCTTCTTTCTCCTCGCTGGGCCAAGGTTTGTTACATGATCATCACACTCAAACTCTTCCTGCTCTTCAAGAATCGATGCTCCCCATGCAGAAGAAGGTTCCGTGCGACACTTTCGATTTCTCAGATTTATAGGGGGGGTTGTGCCAAAAGTCCTGATCCCAGCAATCGGACATTTTCTTCCTCCACAACTATGTCCTCACTAGCGTCGTCTACATCAGATTCTTCCCCATTTTATGGAGGCTCCAAAGCAATTTCGATGAGTGGTTCTATTTTCTTCGTTAGGTAATGAAAACAGGTAGTTGACTGCCTCTTCAACATCTCTTAGACATATGAAAGAGAAAACTGATGTCCATAAGAAGGAAAGCAAGAAAAAGGATCAGGTGTTTTACTCGAGATATTGAAATATTGTAATATTGAGAAAACACCCAGTTTTTATATATATTAGTAACAAACATTTTTTTAGGATCCTAATTATATTTTCATACACATAATGACCCTTAAGGATAATAATATATCAGATATAATCAAAATAAAGTAACATAGGCATTGAGAGTTAACATATATTTTGATTCAAGTATTTCCCTTATGCTGCAGTGCTCTGACTGAGCTCCATAGAGCCCATTTAAGTTGGGATCATATTTTAACTGATAATAAAAGTGACAAGTCAATAATTTCACACATTAAAACAAGTCTTTATGTGTCATTTTTCGATCACTCATTATAAGAAGTTCCCTGTGTAGCAATGTATAGACAATAACTTACCTAAAGAACTTGAAAGAACGTAAATTCTGTTGTAAACTAAGACAAAATTAGTGTTTCTAAAATGTAAAATTTCCGCCCATTTAAAAGGGCTTTATGAGTGGGTAAATTCGGTTCTCATACATTAGTTGTCTTATTTCTGTTCCTGTTATTCTTTGTTTATTCCCTTAGGAATAATAATCTTATTGCAATTGTATTGACGTATTTGTTATTTTTTCTTATCTGTTTCTAGCGTATTTATATGTCCCGTTTGCTCCTCTTTCTGAATTTATCGCGTATATATGGGCTCTTCTTCTCTCCTCAGCTAATATATGGAGCTATGGAATTCAAGTTGAGTGCGCTGATCATCGTAAATATAAATATGATATGTAAATCATTGTGGAAGATTGTTGACTTTTCCCATATATCCCTTGCCCTTTTTCTGAGGTATTATTCACTGGTGGTAAGTTGGCCTCTAGATATACTGTAGTTGGCTCATTTTCCGCCTTTCTTTTTCTGTGTTCGTAATTAATCTAAGGGCCTTATTTTGCACTTTTTGCATATCTTTTTTCCTGGATTTAGACATTATATGCAGTGGTATTGGTAAGTACGTAAATGTTGCCCTGCCCCCTGCCATATATCTTTCGCTTGTTTTTCTGCGAGCTTACTCGGATAGAGTATAATAATCTTAGAGATGAGCTTGTCTTTTGGATCATTTCTCGATGGGGACTTATGTATCTTCTTGATGATATTTTTAGACCCAAGGCTTTGCCTTCGGATCTATAATTGTACAGTTCTCATTCATATATGATATGATAGTCTTAATTCTTCCAATGGGTATTACAGTAAATTCTTTAGAGTTCGTCCGTATTTTCCATTGTTTTTCATATATGTTGATGTTGCCAATTTCGTACCACCTGTGGGTCCCTAAATACCTCTATATTAAAAAAGCCCTCCTGGGCCAGCCTACCTAACTAGTCCTACTGCTATTAGGCGCCTACATAAATCTTGGGCTCGTGGTCCTAAGGACCCCCCTTCTTCGCGCCCCCTAACGGGGCGCAGTCTCTACAAAGAACAAAAATAGAACAAAGAAATAAACTCAATTTACTTCCTTCTTTCCGCATTTATTCACTTTCTCCTTTCACGCAGAGGCAGGCAGCTTACCAAATCCGCTCGCTTGCCTCTTATCGGCCTCATTCTCTTTGCTTAAAACTGGTCGCTGTGGGAGTCTACCACAACTTTTACTTACCTCTCACCCGACCTTGGGCTACACCCTGGAAGAGGGGAAGCATCATTTCTCAGTTAAGCTTCAGTAGATGTGAGTCGTAGGACGAAGTCCCAATCTGGGTTGGCTGTGTGGCTGTCAAATACCGCAGCGATCCCACGTTAAACTCTAAGTCCCATTGACAATTATTTCAAAATACAAAACCTGTACCAAAATCACCGCCACTACACAGCCTTCATGGTTCCAACGCAGTACACTTCGTCGCGGTTTCCAATTCACTCCCGATTGCAGAGGAATCTTTAATTATAAATAAAACTCTCATGTCTCTAGCGAGAGAATGTACGCTTAGTGGAGATAGAATGTTGATAAGAAGAGAGAGATGATGATTGAGGGCAACGGGATAAAAATTGACATGAAGAGAAAGTAGGCATCTCAAGCTCTAGGAGGCAAATTTATTGATTAAAGACAACTTGGACTGAGTAGTGGAGAGAATGAACGGGGCTTGTGTCCCTTACGGCGAGAATTCGAATGGATATTGTGGTAACTACACTTGTGTACAAACTCGATTATATTATTATTAATAATGCGCTCTTTAGGGATAAGAACCATCGCAGAGCGCGAAACCTGCATTGCAAAGTGAGCAAAAGTGAGGCTATTGTGGAATCGGGCAATTGACCCAAAATGCACCCAGCCACCCCCACCCCCGTGTAATGAAAGCAACACCGAGAAACTTGAAGCAGTGGATAGAGTCACAGTGGAGCGGAGATCACTGGGAAGACAGGTATCGGTTGAGGTTTATTTTTCTCGAATTTAATGGGCAATAGCAACGAGGCCGCATCACGCGAAAAGTTAGCAAGGCGCGATCTATAAAGAAAGTAGTGAGGTTAGACGAAGTAAGAATAAATGAGGATATATAACCATAGATCCTCCATCAGGTATTGGGGGCTGGAGGGTACACAACTGTGTGCAGTGGGGCTGGGAGGGCGTGTCGTTCCGCCATGTTTCATTTGTAGCAGAATTATTACTTTCGTTATAACATCCACCCCATTGCGGGTGAATAGCTGGATAATAAAAATATTGAGGAAAGTTAGACCATCAAGACCCCGGTCCAGAATTGGCGCTGTGTGAGGTTTCTCAGCCCTGGATAACGTAATAATAATTAATAAGCAAAGAATAGAAGCGATCCGGTCAGAGTTCCCTATAAAGACTCCGTCACTGGGATAAAACCCTCAGGGAAGAATTCAAGTTCCAGCTAGTTGTTTCTTGACCATATGTCTCCTAGTAAATAAATAAATATAGGATTAATAGAAGTTATTCTTTATTGTCAAATTCTAGCCACAACTGAGTTTGAACCAAAGAAATCAAGTTCGTCCGTGACTCGGAAAACAATTTGAGTAATTTCTCTATTGGCAAATTCCTATTTTCTATTTTCGTAAACAGATGCATATAATATTGAACTCCTGAATCTGAAATCTATAAATCATTTGATTACGGGTCTAGGACATTTCGAGGTGGTCGTTTCGGCGCGACCCGTTTCGGCGCGACCCGTTTCGGCGCGAGCGTTTCGGCGCAGACCCATCCTGGCTCAGACCCTATTTGGCTCACACCTTATTCGGTGGACACCTTGTTAAAAAGTTTAAAGCAAAATAAATCGATTTTTTTAAAAAAATCTTTAAAAGAGGTTAGAGCCTTATTATGAAAGGAAACGATTAGGATATCCGGATATATCTTATTAAGTACTTTTTTCATTACTAACTTTTGAACTAAAGTTATATTGGAGAAGTTCCAAACTTTAATTAGTTTTGAGTTACTAAATAATTTAGAAAATTATTAACCAATTTGAAATTTTAAAACTAGAAATATAAAGATAAAATTAAAATTAATTACTGTAGACAGACTTTATATTGGCGTACATAAATGACGCATATTGAATGCACACATTAGTATTAATAATATTAACAATAATACATACAATCATACATAAATGAATCATATTGGGATATTAAATATATATTGTTAAACTAAGTTTTTATTAATATGTGGAATTATATTTTCAAACTAATTTGTAAATTTAATAAGCATTTCGAAGTTTTAAAACTCGAAATATGGGCAATGGCCTCCCTTGGCGGAAAC
Source organism: Ceratothoa steindachneri (assembly GCA_963969495.1). Taxonomy (NCBI): domain Eukaryota; kingdom Metazoa; phylum Arthropoda; class Malacostraca; order Isopoda; family Cymothoidae; genus Ceratothoa; species Ceratothoa steindachneri. Next base: position 15,745,473 of record OZ018325.1, read on the forward strand.
TTTGCTAAACTAAATTCATGGGAATGTCTGAAAAGTGGTTTGAAATTACTAAATCCTTCTACCTAGAAGAATTATTTATCTCTTAGCCTTGTGGGCCCAAGAATAAATACGAAAGCCATATTTTATTTGATAGTGAAAGGACAAATGAAAACTTTTGGGGACAGTATTTTGGCCAGAGGATAATGGTTGACAGCTAAATATTTATGGAGAGATTTGGGAGGATCCCACACAATGGTCTTTTTCTAATATGTTGCTTTAAACTCTTGGAATACCATGTTCTTAAAAAAATATTTTAAAAAGAAAAAGAATTATAAATAAGGTTATAAATTTTAAATAACAACCCCAAAGGCCTTATAAAAATGGCAATAGATTCAGTATTTTGGCTTTAGGATAACGATTGACCTGTTATAAATATTTCATGGATATATGGATAATTTTAAACTGATTAAATTAAGGCAATTTTTGATGGAGTTCACAGACCTAGTACTTATGTCTATTGTACCCCCCAAAAAAACTGACCAGGCCTGGCTTCAAACAGAGTTTGCGACACATATTTCTAAATATTTATGGGAAAGAGATTTGAGGGGATTCTACGAATTGTTCCTTTTCCAGCATCAAGTTTTAACTCTTGAAACCATTAAATTTAACAAAGAACGTGAGATTGTATTTTTTCAGAAGTGAAGAATCTAAATATAAAATGTTTTTCATAATTAAATTTAGTTGTGGCTTAGATATCTTTCGAGTTGATGAATTGGGTCACCTAAAATCAAGCTTTCTGAACTTTTTAGATATTAAGAACTCATATACAAGTCAGTTTTTATGAGTTTCACTTTAATATTTTCATGTGATTAATTTATTCAACTCTATAAAAAGTTCAAGTATTTTGTTGATTAAGCTTTTATTACCCCCTAAATATGTCAGCGCATATCAAAACGTGGAAAGACAAAATTTAAAAGTGATGGTTTTATCTATGTTTTTGAAGGATATAGTGCGGATAAGGAAACAAAATTTTATAGGTGTTAAAGAAAGATTCATGTAAAGCAAGAATTCATGTTCAAAACGAAGAAATCGTTAAATATAAAAATGACCATTGACTCGATCTTTTTTAAGCCAAAATTGAAAAAGACCGCATTCAAACTCGAATAAAGACGCGTACAAGCAACGCAGTAGAATGGACTGCTATAGTTGTCAACGAATACTTACAAAATTTATATCAAACTTGCCAAGGAGCTATGCAAGATAATAGATCTTTAAAAAAGATTATTCGTCGAAAAAAACAAAGAAAAAACAATGTAAAATCATACCCAATGAGTTCAATCTATCTAGCCAGTTTGGACTCTTGTTATTCCCCAAGAATTCAAAACTTATACTTTTGATGGACAACAAACGTAAGAATTTTTGCTTGCAGACAGTGTATGTTCTGAGAGTTCTGGTAGAATTTTAATATTTGGACGTAAAGGTAACCTGAGATTATTAAATGATTGTGAAAAGTTTTTTGTTCATGGTACTTTTAAAATCACACCACCTCTTTTGGCAGGTTTATGTAATTTCAGGTGAGAAATACGGGGGGTGTACAACATCCTTTGCTATACGCTCTGCTCCCTAATAAAGTTCATGGAACTTATGACAAATTATTCGACATGATTTTAAAAAATTAACCTAGTTTTATGCTAGCAATTATCAACTGTGACTATGAATTAGCAAATTTTAATAGCTTAAAAGTGCATTATCCTTCAGTAGATATCAGAGGATGTTCTTTTAATGTGTCAAAATATGAAAAAGCATGTTTGTGCTTCAGGACATTCTCTTCAATACAGAAATGATCCATAGTTTAACTTAAAATGCAAAATGGTCTGTGCTTTAGCTTTTATTCCTATAGAACACATAAGTGAAGCAATCTTGAAGTTAAGTCATGAATTAGTGATGATCTACAAGAACTTCTTTATTGGTTTGAAGATAATTTTGTAGGATGAAGGGATAGAAACAAACAACAGGAAACAGCCTCGTTTTCCTCATGCAAATGTGGAACTTATATCAATAAGTTTTGAACGAAGAGGACAAGAGAAACAGTCATTCAGAAACAAAAATAGGGTGCAATCGGAACTTGAAATGCAGCATCCAATTATATCTAAATTTTATGACTGTTTGCGTAAAGTCCAAAATCCTCCCTTAAAATTGAAGAAATTCAGGGATGCAGATGAGCGTTTTCGCAGACTGCTGAGGAATTTTGAGAAGATTACGTATATTGAAAATTTAAGGGGAATTTCTCACAATTATGGATAATGTGTATTATTATTATTATCATTATTAATGTATTCGCTCAATAGGCTGCATTTATATAGCGGGTAATTAGTTTTCGTACACTTTTGTAAACAAACCCTTTAAAACAAGTTAGCGATTACATAATCTCCACCAAGTTACTTTGGCAAAAAAAACATAGTTTCCTTCTAGGCTAAGTCTCTAGTGTTCCATCAAATTTGGTAGAAATCGGTCCAATAGATTTTAAGGATGTTTGAACACAAATGAACGAACGAACTCCGTGAATCTCATAATTTCCGACTTCCTTGTCAGGGATTTCATACAATGACCTTTCTTTTACTTTTCTTTTTAATTAGATTTGGTTGACTGAAAAAATTTTGACAAGGTCTGCGCCGAACAGGGTCTGCGCCAAAACGGGTCTGCGCCGAAACGGGTCTTGCGCCGAAAACAGTCTATGCCGAACTAAGCCATTCCCTTTTATTACATTTCGGGTTTCCATCTTCGTTAGGTGTGTTGTGAGCTGACCTTTCTGCCTCCAAAGAAAAAAATGATTGACCCGTCAATCAAAATTCTGCTTCTCAACCTCGCTTTGAGTTGGCTAATATCGCTAAGATTCGTAAAGGCATCAAACTCTAAAGTCGTCTTGGAGAGTTCGAAGTTTTTGGCAAGATCACAAAAGTTGCATCATCAGGGATTAAATTTGATATAATATCACCTGCAAACTATTTACTTTCTCATGCTTTGAATATAATTATGTTTATCAGACCAAATAAAGAGCTACTCGCTCCCTTTACTGAAATCTCTTGATCGTTTGGCTTTTCGAGGATTCGGAAAGCTTTCATAAGCTGAAAGTTTCTGAGCGTCTCGGAGGCAAGAATAATTTATGTACATACACGAGCTCAGGCAAAGACCGGGGCCGATCTTGGGATAGGGGGTCTCTGAACAAGTTAAAATTTGCCTTTTTGTAAGAGATTGTGGTCCACTTTTTAGGTTGACAGAGTTGACGAAGTTTAAATGCAATCTCTGCCATTCCTAATCTCATTTCAGTATATAACATTCCTGACTAATAATACTCAAATACTCTATTTTATCCCCGGTCACTTCATTATTAAAGTATGCATTATTAAGTTCATCAGACGAAAAATGATGTGTTGTGTGTGTGTGAAGGAGGTAGTGAAAGAGACAGTGGTGTTATGATTGCCTATGTATGTGAGGACGTACAGTACAAAAAGAAGTATTTGAACAAGATCATTTTCTTGAATCAATTACATGGGAAAAAGATCATTATAAAACAATATATTAATTCATACACCGCATAATAAAGCTTTATATGTATATTAAAGTCAATCAAATCCAAACCGCAAACGTTGCAATGAATTAACAAAAAAGTAAATGCAATAAAAGTATCAGAACAGTTTCACTTCATCTCAGACAAGCAGAAAAGATGAAATACTCGTCCAAACATTTCATCTGGTCCAAGCAACCTTCACCACAACCAATATAAGCATTACTCAATCCCGTACGTCATTTGAGTCCTGGCCAAAAGTTTTGAGAGTAGCATATTTTTATTTTTTCCATTCATTTTTAAAATCTTCGCGATAAGAATTATTATTCTGATATTTAAATTATTTCAGATGTATTAAAAAGTCAGTATTTCAAAAATAATTTTAAAAAATACATTCGTTCGCTGAATTCCAAAATCGCGCTCTGTTCCTGTTCCTGTAGGAGGTGAGTTTTTGTCCCTGGAGTTTTGCTATTTGATTACTAAAGGGTAAAATGAAAACAAATGTAGGTTAGATGAGTGATGTGCAATTATAATCTTTTTCGAAATATTTTTTGTAAGAAGATTTTTTTATCTTTTTCAATTCCAAAAAGGTTCTTTTCAAAGAAATGCATGCAACCATTGTTGCTCTGCACCAAAATAGCGGGAAATGAAAGGAGATAGTTGCCAATGATATTACATCAACGGACACCATCTTTAGGATCATCAATGAATTTAAAAAGACTGTCTACACTCATATGAAGAAGTCTTCTGGACGCCCAATAACTGCAAATGAACGCCAAGATCGCAACATGGTCAAGCCCAAGCTTGACTAATACCAAGCTTGCTCACAATTGGACTGAAACTGATGTGAACGCTTTAGCGCGCGCAGCATGACTGATACTTTTCGACAAAGGTCTCAAGTCGAGCAAAAGCTGCAAAGAAGCCTCATCTCCCCAAGAATAACCTTTTTGATAGGCTCCACTTTAGATTTCTTTAGGAAATCTAAAGAATGGACTGTTGTAGACTGGTGCAAAGTGATATTCTCTGATGAAACTCCCTTAACCTACTCCATTTACTAGTTAAAGAGAGGTTTTCAAATGGCTAATCTGAAAATTTACGTCGATCTGGACGACCCAGATTGATCACGGCCGGGGATAGAAAGCTACTCTACAGTAAAGTGAGGAAAAAATCCCTTCGTCAGTAGCCAGAATTTAGCGACATCTCGCATCAAAATCCATGACTGTTGTTACACCTCGGACTGTGTAAAATTATTTGCACAATGACGACTTGCGAGGAAGAACTCTAAGAAGAAAGCCCTGCATCAGTGAAGTGAAGAGACAGAAAAGATTGGAATTTGCAAGGAAACATCTCGACAAACCGAAAGAATACTAGAGTTGCATCATATTCAGTGACGAAAGAAAGTTTAACCTGTTTTAGAAGTGATGACAGCAAAACCATTGGGAGAAAGAAGAATACTGATTTTAATCTTAAGAACACAGTAGTTACCGATAAAAATGGAGAGCATGTGTGTGCGAGCATGTCCTGAGCGGGTGTTGAGAAGTTAGCCATTATTTATTGAATAATGAACGGTCGGACATATATCGATATTTTCTGAGATTATGTTAGAAGGTGAAGGCAAATTAGGCTAGGATAGTCATATAACTTCCGTGAGGACAAAGACCCGCAAAACACTTCTCGAACGACAACATAGTGGCATTTGAACAACATCCGTCGAAAAATTAAAACCCATCAGAAATCCCTGAATCTGAATCCTATTGAAAACTTATGGACTATTTTGAAATCTAACGTAAAAAGGCGTAAGTTTTCGGCCAAAGCAAAGAAGCTACAGACTTTTCTCCAAAAGGAATGGGTTAAAATAGGTTCAGAGACAACAGGACACTTAGTAGGTTCGTTGCTAGGGAGGCTCCATCCAGGCTGTGATAGTTGCAAGAATGCCCTATACAAAATATTAAGGCTGTTTAGTTTCAAACTGTTTAACCAGGTATATGATGTTCTGATACTCATGTTGCATATAAATTTACATTAAAGTAATGTAACTTTTGTGCCTTAAGTTCGACTTACCTTACAATACACCAATTTCATCATAACACGATATACAAACAAACATCTGTTTCATAATGATCATATTCACATGTTATAAATTTCTTAAGAGATTCAACGTGTTAGGGTACTTTTGTTACTGTATGTGGATGGGTCTACCTGCATACATGAGTCAGACTGGAAGCCCTGAAAATAGACGCTAATTCTCTACAAGTGGTCTAATTATTTTGTATGCCTGCGCTCTTTGAGAATCCACTTGGTCACTAGGTTTCATTAAAACACAAACAAAACAATATATATATATATATATATATATATATATATATATATATATATATATATATATATATATATATATATATATATATATATATATATATATATATTATATATATATATATATGTATATAATATATATATATAATTTATATATTATATATATATTATATATATATATATATATTATATATATATATATATATATATATATATATATATATATATATATATATATATATATATATATATATATATATATATATATATATATATATATATATGCAAATTTTGTTGAAGACCATTGTGTATTTCTTCTAACTATCTTTTTTATTCCATCTTGTAGATGGTGGATTACTTGTCCTGTATTCATCTTTTTTTTAAATGAATGTGTTAGATTAAAAAAACAGACTAAAATTGCTAAGCTTTCGATCTTATTCGATCATCTTTGGAGCGTTTTGAAATGTTCCTTACCTCCTTTACCGATGTAATGAGTGGAGTGAAGATCTGGCAGAAAGTGAAAGAAAACGATTTTTAAAGAGTATTTATTCCGCCTTGGTTAAACATAGCGTTAGAGGCAATGAGCCAGTCCTGTGAGTGGAGTTTTAAAATAGTTTGAATGTGCGATTCCAGCTTGTCGCTTGACTGTTGATGGCCGGCTTATTTTCATTTATTAATATGGCTTCTAAGATGTTAAGTCTCGCTTTATTAACCTCTTTTCTTTTAATAATGGTGTTATCAACGAGCATATCTCTCGTTAGATTAATATTATGGTTCTTAGACCCTCCGCTTTGTAGATGCATAGTTAACCGTCTCGAAAGTGTGGTAGTTGTCATGCTTAAAATCTTTATGGGGGAGATGAACTCGTAAACTATGTTGACTTGAGATTCTAGGAGTTTAGGCAGATGTTATTTTTCATCAGAAGATTGCTGTCTTTTGTTGTTTTATAATAGATGATGAGTTGGATTTTATCCGTTTGATTTTTAACTTTGATGTTACGGTTAATAATCTCCTTGATGTTTTTTCATCTATTTTATAGGCCGTGGACATCTGGTTTCTGTAATACACTTTGATATTGTTAACTCCTCTATGATTACTTTCAGTTTTATCCGCATGTTTGTAATGGTTATTTAAAAACGATTGGAGTTGTTTGTCAATTATACTGTTCGAGAAACCATTATTCACGAGTATTTGCTTTACTCGTGCAATCTCTTGGGGGAAAAGTTCTCACGTAGAGCAGCATTTATAAGCTCGGCGGATGTATGAGCCGATTACGCTTATTTTGTACCTTTCAGGAAATTCACTCTCTGCATTGAGGCATCTTCCCGTATCCGTACTTTTCCTATGTACTTTAGTGATGTTATAGACCTCAACGTCCAAAAAAGGGAGTTTATTGCCCGTGCTCAATTCATAAGTGAATTTTAGCACAGAGTTCTCCTCAAAATGTTGCTTGACGTTAACGAGATGTTCTTCGTTTTGGACGTTGATGTAGATGTCATCTACATATCGGCAATATGTGTGTGGGTAATTTTGCATGATGTCCAATAATCTCTCCTCGAGTTGACCTATGTAATAGTTGGCGAAGGTCGACCATAAGGGTGACCCCATAGCCACTCCATCCACTTGCGTGTATAGATTACCGCCCGGTGTCATAAACGGCGCCTCTGATGTGCATGAACGTAACATGCTCCTTAAGATGTTTTCGTCAAGATTTGGAGGAGACATTGTAGGATTGTCGTAGAATAGGTTCCCGACGATATACTATATATAACTATTCGTTGAGGGGATTATTCTATATTTCGGGTGCGTGGTAATCAGATTCCGAGAATGGTTCAAAAGCATGGGGAAGGCTTATTTATCTTCAATATACTTAAGAAGTGGAACGAAGCCCAAGGATAAATGATATGGCAAACATTAATAAAATAGAGTTTTATTAATTAATCTATCAAAACAACACACGAAAAATGTTTGCATAACTTGGGATTAAAATGGGAGAAACACAGGAAGTGAAAAAGGTCATGGGAATATTTGACTAAGCTGAGGATTAAGATTTGGAGGGATTTAAAACGGCAAAACAAACAAAAAGGGGGAATGGTTGGCTATAATCGTTTAAAGCACAGAGTTGCGTTGACAAAAGGTTAAATGGTTAAATGTAATGCGTAGCTTACGTAATTACAAGGTTGTCGTGCAGAGGAAAGCGATGGGAAGGAATCTTCTGTCCAACTGGTGATTCTTTTCCAAGAGAAGGGGTTCTTCGGGGGTTGTCATTAAGAGGAAAAAGGACTGTCTTCGAGGAGTGAGAGCGAAGTGGGGCTCGGAAGTACAAGCGATCCTTGAGCTAGGATATCGGAGATGTTCTAGATGAACAATGTAGGTTATTGTTGTAACTAAGCGTTCTCTTGAAGAACTTTAAAAAAGGAGGGGATTAAATTACCCTGACGTGATGTCTTGGGAACGAGAACCGTTTCTTAACGAATTTGCTTGAAGAAAACTGGCTGTTCTAATGTTGTTCTCTTTCTGAACAACAAAGGGGAGGGGGGTGAGAACCGTTTCTTGTCAAACGGGCTCGAAGAACAATGGCTGTTCCAAAGTTGTTCTCTTTCTGAACAACAGGGGTGCCCTGTTGACTTGGCGTCTCGAGGGGCACGAACCTTGGCACTCAAGGGATATTGTCCTTTTCTGGAAAATAAGGGGTTTGTCGGGGTAGAGTTCCTAGGTGCACAAGGGAGACGGGATCGGCGTAATGCCTCGCGAAGATAATTGGGATCTGGTTCAAATGCGAAATGCTATCGCATAAATAGCCGGAGCCAGCCCCTTGGCGTAGGAGATTTTTTGGGGGGGACTTCGATGGAATATCCCGGTAACGCTTGGGAAAATATCTTATCTGTCCATAAGCCTAATTCAATCTGGCAAGATCGCCGCATGGAGGCGAAAGGGGGATTGAACTTTTTTGATTAAACTTGGGGATGGAAGAGGGCGATAACGCGCCTTCTACTTCCTCTCACAGCATACATGTGGGGAAGCATGTGTTTCGACATGTGATAGGGGCCGAAGCATGGCGGGCTCAGACCGTTCTATCACACCCCTCTATTTCAGGGGAAGTTGACACTTCGAAAAAAAAAAGAGAAGGGACAAATATAGAGCTCCGTTTTGGAGAACTCACTTTCTTGCATCGACCGTACTTTCATGCACCCAGCTAGCATTACAACAATACATATGATTATGTTGATCATATGATTATAGGAGAAACTAACCCTTAATACAATCTTAACCATAAAAGAGACATGGGAGAACAATAAAATAATATAAAATTAGTACATTTGGGACAAAAGAATTCATACGTAAATTAATGGGTACAAATAGAGGAACATACGGAAAAAATTAGACATTGAGCCACAAAATTCTGACATTTGCATTCAATTAACTAATTATATTACAGGAGAATCCAATACAGTCGTAAAAGATGGTATATACATACATGAAAATCCTAATCCTACGAATTACAAATTAATCTACACTATTTGGTAACGCATTCCTACTGAGTGCGTCAGCGACCTGATTATCGGAACCTTTTATGTAATTTATTTAAGATTGGTACTCTTGCAAGAGTAGACTCCAGCGCATAATTCGGCCATTGGAGTGTCGTACATTCCGAATATAGTCCAACAGGAAATGGTCAGTTCCTATCCGAAATTCTTTTCCTATCAAATACATTTCAAACTTGCCAATAACCCAAATAATAGCTAAGGCTTCTTTCTCTATAGTGGCATATCTCTTTTCGCGGGGTAATAGCTGGTGACTAGCGTATGCAACTGGATGACTCGTTCCATCATCCTCATATTGAAGGAGTACATACCTAATGCCCTCGTTGCTCGCGTCAGTCTTAATCCCAAAGGATTTTTCCGGGTTGGGCAAATTCAAAAGGGGGGCAGAATGGAGCTTACTCTTGAGTTGATTAAAATGAGAAATAGCGATATCATTCCAACGTAGTCGATCGGGGGAATTCTTTTTTAAAAGGGTGCTGAGGGGCGCCGAGATTGCAGCGAAATTCGGGACAAATCGCCGATAGTAAGAAGCTGATCCTAGGAATGATCTTAATTGCTTCTTAGTATTCGGGAGGGGCATGTCGGTGATTGCCTTAATCTTTTCATCCTGTGGACCTAACTGGCTTTGTCCTATTTTGAAACCCAAGTATTTTATAGTTTCGTGGGCAAAATGGCATTTGCTGGGGCAAATGGTGAGGCCATTTTCGCGCAGTCGCTCGAAGAGAGCTAATAGGGTAGTTAAATGATGACTCCATTGACGAGTAGCGACGTAGACGTTATCGAAGTAAAAGGAGACATTCGGAAGTCCATCTAACAACCTTCTCATCAGACGGTTATAGTTACTACAAGCGGTCACGAGGCCAAAAGGAAGGTGCTTAAATTGCATTAAGCCTTTTTCAGTTGCAAAGGCGACATATGCTTTCACATCGGGCCAGAGGGAAATTTGGTAATACGCCTTGCACAAATCAAGTTCTGAGATGAACTTAGCGTCTTCAAAAAGGTTGAGGTTTTGATCTACAAACGGGATGGTCAAGGCGTCGAACACAGTTACCGAATTTAACTTCCGGAAGTTGATGCACATCCGATAAAAGCCAACAGGTTTCTTGATCATGACGATTGGGGAACAATAACCAGAGGTGGAGGGTTTTATTATGTCTAAACTAATCAAATTATCTACTTCGGCGTTAAAATCTTGGCGTAAATGAATCGGCATGCGATAGGGTTTTGAACGGACAGGTTCTAAGGTCGTTAATTTAATATCATGCTCGAAACTAGTAGCGCATCCAGGCTTCTCTGAAATAACGTCGTCGAACTGACATAATAATTATTGTAGCTGACTCTTTTGATGTGGTGTCAGCTGCGCGTCGATATCCAGGTCAGAGGGTTCAAAAGAATTGCCTGGCAGGGAAGGAAGAGGGTAATCGGCATCAGGTTAAATGCACACTGTCTGAATTACATTAAGGGACTCCACGGGGTAATCCTCTTCAAGCGCCGATGTTTCATCCAGTGCTACGAACTTATCTCCATGGGAGCGTCGGTGGTACTTTTTCAACAAGTTGACGTGGTAGAGTTCATCGCCTACTGGGGTACCAATGAGGTAATCTACCGGTCCTCGTACCTCGCGAACCTAGTACGGACCTTTCCATTGGCTCAGTAATTTATTACTCGCTGTGGGAAGGAGCAGGAGTACCTCATCACCGGGCTTAAATTTCCTATCTTCGGACCTGATATCAAAATAGGTTTTATATTTTCTTCAAATTGACATCGGCCTTTTCATAGGTGATGTTCGCGCATTTTTCGAGCCTCTGGCGTAGATCCAAGACATAGGCGTAGGATGACTGAATTTCTTGGTCCAGTTGGGGCTTGGTTAGCGACTCCTTTAAAATGCTAAGGGGTTCACGTACATTCCGTCCATAAAGGAGCTCGAACGGGACGAAGCCTAATTAATGTACGATGAGGAATTTCTCGATAGGCGAATAATGCGACCGGGAGATATCGGTGCCATTCGCGGGGCTGCTCGGCACAAATCTTCTTAATAATGGGTTTTAGATTTCCATTTAATTTTTCACACATTCCGTTTGTCTGTGGTCGGAAGGGGGTGGTAAAAAGGGGCTTTACCATGAGCAGCTTCCCTACGTACTCCATCAACTCGGAGGTGAATTGCCGTCCTCTGTCTGAGAGTATTTCCTTATGGACGCCTACCCTTAACAAAGGTGGAAATGAGAGCCTCGGCGCAAGAAATACTATCGATTCGGTGAAAGGAAACTGCCTCTGGGAAACGGGTAGCAAAGTCAACTAAGGTAAAAATGTAGCTGTGCCCTTCGCTCGAAGAACGATGTATAGGGCCAACCAGGTCGATGGCCACTCTGGGGAGAAGGGTTCACTGATGACTGGTCCCCTTTTAAGGGAGCAGGTTTGACCCGCCCATAAGCGGACGTCTTTTGACATACATCGCACGATCGACAATGCTTTCAGATGTCAGCTGCAGCACCCGGCCCGTAAAAATATTTAAAAATACGCTTTCCCGTTTTGGTATGACTAAAATGACGGGAAAAGATGTTGGCATGAGCATTTTTTTAGCACTATAGGTACATGTGATAGTGGAAGGCATAAGACAAGTGTAACAGCGTTATTACTGTCCTCGGCGGATCGGTAGAGTAGACCACCTTGCTCCAGGTACCTTATTATTTTTGGTCAACGGACAGTCTCCATGTCCTTGTTTTGGGCCTTATCCCATAAGGGTGTTAGTGTTTCACACTCCTTTTGTGCGGACCTAAAGTCCTGGTTAAGGATCTCCGAGAATTCGGACGGTATCGGGGTTCTGAGGGGGACGGGCTCCTGTGCGTCCTTCTTAGCTCGGGCTCGAGTAAGGGTGGTGTGGGACACAGGGTCGGAGCTTACTTGAGGGCTCTGTCCTATAAGTACGGAACAAATTTTATAGGTGCCGAAATGACTTCGGGCCAGCAAACATAATACTGACACTGCAGGTAACATCTAACTCCAGGGAATCGGTTTGCCCGCCCAAGGTAGTCATGTACCACCGCAAATTTTTCGTGGTTAGGGTCCACTGGGGAAAGGAGCTCGTTGGACACGATGAAACACATGCACCCTGTGTCCCTGATGAGAGTAGATACACAGCAGCCGTTCACGCTGCCCTCCTCAATTTTCAAAGTTCCTGGGGAACTTTTATCAAAAATAAAATTTACCTGGTGGCCTGACGGAGGGGAAGAAGTTGATGCTTGGCTCTGCACCCCTGTGGGAGCCGGGGTGGCATTAATCTCGTGGGCTGGTCCGCTTTTAAGCCTAGAATTTTGGAAGCAATTCCAGCTCATGTGGTTTTCTACACCGCAGGTGAAGCATATGATCGGTCGCTTCGAGAAGAGTGATGGTGGAGAAATCTTAACGGGAGGTTTGATGTCCCTTTGTTGGTTTGGGGAGAAGAGGTTTTGGGGTTTTACGGGGCCCGGAAACTTCGTCGGCTCTCCTGAGAAGGGGCGTCAATCCTTCCTTCTTTCCTGGTAGGGGGATTGGTGAGAATTTCGATTCTCCTTGGGGTATAAATTATGGCTTGCAGCATAGACATCCGCTTCTTCAGTACACTCTTTAAAGGTCTGGCACCGAAGACCTTGACGAACGCGCGGATCTCCGTCGGGAGAGAAGCCAAAAATTGATCCTGTAACACGAAGTCTGTTAAGGACTCGTAGTTAGGAGCAACCTTTGAGGATTCTAACCAGAATTTAAAATTCCTCTGAAGAATGTATCCGAATTGACGAAACGTCTGGCCAGGCTTAATACGACCTCCTCGAAATTCCTGTCTGTAGAAATCGGGAGTCATATTATGAGCGGCAAATAACTCAATTGTACACTCAGATGGTAATAAAATGAAGATGTCGCGCATTTTAGAATTTAAGAGTGGAAGTAATCTCATTACGCCTTCGGCCTCCAAATCCAGGTTGTTGATTTCGAGGATCTTTTCGAAGTGTGATAAAAACGCTCCGAAATCATCTCCATCCCTGAAATTGGAGAGTTTATGTGGGAGATTGGGCGGGGCTTCTGAATGTTTACTCACTGATTGTGCTTCAGCATGTACGCGTGCCATTTCAAGCTCATGGTGAAGCTCGGCTTGCCTTTTCCGTTCCTCTCTTTCTCTTTCTACTTATTGAATTTCTCTTTCTCTTTCTTCTCGTTGATTTTCTCTTAACTTTTCTCTTTCTGTTCGTTGCTCCTCCTGGAAGTACTCAATCAATTTTCTTCGGGCAAGGCCCAATGATTCTCCTTGCGCTTTGAAGATTTCAAACTGAGTCATATTTGCACTTGGTGGGCAATAGTCAACCAACTAAATTCCTTGCGATAAGAAGTATCCTTTTAGAGAATTGGCCTACGTAAATATGGGCACTGACCTATTCGTGATTGGTTTCTCGACCTAGATAACCAATGACTAAAATAACACAAAAAAACACACGAATAAATTATTATAATACTTCCTTGAGCTACTCCAGCTTCATAAGTTTTCAAAGGGGGATAGCAATCGTTAAAACACAAGGGAATTAATATACTCTATTCTTATAACGAATAACACAATACTTCAGTCGACTGAGACCAGTGTTTGCAAAGATATAGCGTTAAACCTTACACACTTGACACCAAATTTAAATAGTATATATATATATATATATATATATATATATATATATATATATATATATATATATATATATATATATATATATATATATCGTAGAATAGGCTCCCGACGATATACTATATATAACTATTCGTTAAGGGGATTATTCTATATTTCGAGTGCGTGGTAATCAGATTCCGAGAATGGTTCAAAAGCATGGAGAGGGCTTATTTATCTTCAATATACTTAAGAAGTGAAACGGAGCCCAAGGATAAATAATAAAGGAAACATTAATATAATAGAGTTTTATTAATTAATCTATCAAAACAACACAAGGAAAATGTTTACATAACCGGGATTTAAAATGGGAGAAACACAGGAAATGAAAAAGGTCATGGGAATATTTGACTAAGCTGAGGATTAGGATTTGGAGGGATTTAAAACGGCAAAACAAACAATAAGGGGGAATGGTTGGCTATAATCGTTTAAAGCACAAAGTTGCGTTGACAAAAGGTTAAATGGTTAAATGTAATGCGTAGCTTATGTAATTACATGGTTGTCGTGCAGAGGAAAGCGATGGGAAGGAATCTTCGGTCCAACTGGTGATTCTTTTCCAAGAGAAGGGGTTCTTCGGGGGTTGTCCTTAAGAGGGGAAAGGACTGTCTTCGAGGAGTGAGAGCGAAGTGGGGCTCGGAAGTACAAGAGATCCTTGAGCTAGGATATCGGAGATGTTCTAGATGAACAATGGAGGTTATTGTTGTAACCAAGCGTTTTCTTGAACAACGTTTAAAAAGGGAGGAATTGAATTACCCTGACGTGATGTCTTGGGAACGAGAACCGTTTCTTGACGAACGGGCTTGAAGAACAATAGCTGTTCTAATGTCGTTCTCTTTCTGAACAACAGGCGGGGCACTGTTGACTTGGCGTCTCGAGGGGCACGAACTTTGGCACTCAAGGGATATTGTCCTCTTCTGGAAAATAAGGGATTTGTCGGGGTAGAGTTCCTAGGTGCTCAAGGGAGACCGGATCAGCGTGATGCCTCGCGAAGATAATTGGGATCTGGTCAAATGCGAAATGCTATCGCATAAATAGCCGGAGCCAGCCCCTTGGCGTAGGGGATTTTTTTTGGGGGGGGGGACTTCGATGGAATGGCCCGGCGGCGCTTGGGAAAATATCTTATCTGCCCATTAGCTTAATTCAATCTGACAAGATCGACGCATGGAGGCGAACGGGCGATTGAACCTCCTTGATTAAACTTGGGGATGGGGGGGGCGATAACGCGCCTTCTACTTCCTCTCGCAGCATACACGCTGGGAAGCATGTGTTTCGACATGTGATAGGGGCTGAAGCATGGCAGCCTCAGACCGTTCTATCACAAGGATGATGGTACACGTTTTTTATAATGATGGCGATGGTCTGAGCGATAGGCACGTTCGTATTCAGGCTTTCTACGTCAAGGAATGATATTAGTCCTGCCGGTCTCCGTGGACTTTATGATATATTTCGAAGGGATGTATGGATTTATTAATGCATTTAGGGTTTTAGCTAAACAGTACGTAGGAGTCGTGACTTGAGAGATTATGGGCCTCAATGGGTTGTGCTGCTGATGAATTTTTACATTACCATACAGATAACCTGGTGTGTAATCACCGATGATCTTTTGGAAGAGAAGTTAGGGGGAAGGGCTCTTTCCTTATATTTATTTATTTCTAGTCTGAAGATGCCCCTCGAAACATTGTCTTGAATTCATTTATTTATCTGACTCCATATTCTAGTTGGCTGAGATTCCTTCTTTAAGTTGGCTGGGTTAATTCTTGATCTTCTTTTTCTTGATGTATCTTCCTTTTAAACGACGATGTGATGATTCCTTCCAATTCTGATTACGTGATGATTTCTTGAAAGTTGAGACGAGTTGGCCCTTGAAGTCGTTTTCTTTCTGTTTTCTTTGACAGCGGTTTTCTCTTGAGTTGATTTCTTGAGTTGTCCTTAAAGCGTTTTTTTCGTGGTCTCCGTTTTCTTCGAGAATTTACTTTGTAAAAATTGTGGTCTTTGGGGATCGATCGCGGGTTCTTTGAATCCCGAGGCTAGCACTCTACCATTACGCTACGGCGAAGTCCGTAGTGATTTGGTAATTTAATGGTCTATTTATATTCTCGCTTTTGGAAGGAAGTTTTTCTCTTATACATCTTCGCACCCCTACACAGGTCCCTTTCTAGAACGCGGAGCGAATTTGAGGATTGGGGAGAGAAGGGTCGTTCCTGTGACCGCTGTAAAGGGTGAAAACTCGAATCATTGGGCAAGGACTGGATGCCCAGAAGAACTAATAGTAGGGCCATCAACAAACCTTGTCGGCGAGCAGCGGGAAGTTTATCTTCCTATTTACAAAAGAGAGCTATTAACAGCGGGAAGTTTATCTTCCTATTTATAAGGTTCAATTTGGGAACCGTGTAAATTTCAAACAAATGTTTCCTAGGTGCATGTGTGAACCGTTTAAATTTTTCAATCAAATGTTTACTAGGTTCGATCTTCGACCCCCACAAAATCTCCTGATGAGTGCATTAGCTTTAGTTATTTGTCAATTTATTTTCTTTTTTAAGTCTTATGTTGCATCTTTTTTCAAGTGTTTAAATTTAGTGGTGTCACTTAAGATGACATCACTTAAGTGACACCACTTAAGTTAATAAATATCCCTTAAAAATCGTTTTCTTTCATTTTCTGCCAGATCTTCACTCCACTCATTACATCGATAAAGGAGGCAAGAACATTTCAAAACGCTCCGAAGATGATCGAATAAGAGAGAAAGCTTAGCAGTTTTAGTTTGTTTTTTACCAAACACATTCATTTAAAAAAGAGATTAAAATTGGACAAGTAATCCACCATCTACAAGATGAAATAAAAAAGATAGTTAGAAGATGAGAAAGTTTCGAAAGGAAATTAATTAAGGCAAAATACACAATGGTTCTTGAGGATGTCCGCCCAAATAAGTTCGTATTTGGATTTTTATAAATGATTTGATAAAATAACTTTATTTGGGAATTTTAGATTTTTATGATGATGGAGAGCTCAGAACTGGGTGGCACTGGTGCAATAGATGACTGAAGGTCTAGATACATAATAGCAGGCGCATGTTTGCCTACTGGATGTTTGGAAGAGTTCATCATGAAGAAACAATTGCTCTCGTGGTCAGTTGGTTCCTTCCAAATTCGTGGGATTGCGAAATTCATAGCTCTCTTTTCTTCTCAGTACCTTCCTGGAAAAAACAAAATGAAAACATATATATAAATATACAAATACTTTTCACTTACTGTTAATAGAAATGTTAAAAAAATCCACTATCCAAATAAAAAAAACGCATTATATATACATATATATATATATATATATATATATATATATATATATATATATATATATATATATATATATATATATATATATATATATATATTACGTTCTAGACTTCTTTTCCAGAGCTCACCGGTGAAATGAGGTGCAAAAGGTTTGTCCTGATCTCCGACTGGCATGCCTAAACATGTCTTGTAGGCCTGACTCTTGATGCCATGCGTGACGAATGCTTCTATCAATGACGAGTGACGATGTCTGCGCTGTGACAGCTAGAGTAAAAATGATCTGTTAAGCTGCTTCTGCTTGCTTTTGTTTATAGAAAGGACAGAGAGGAATCACTGTGTAACACAGGCGAACAGGCAGTCATAGAGCGGAAATAACTTGAGAAAGGATAGCAAGAGTTGATAGGTCGGTGGCTAGACACCGATGCGTGGTGTTGGTGCGGTTTCGTTGGTCTCGAAGTTTTGTGACTGGACGACGGTTGGAGGTTGGTCAGGAAGGAGAGGATGTCTGCTGAGTCGGAAACGCGTTATTCATGATGCACTTAGTTTATGCGAAGAACGGTATGGGTTGCGGGTGGTCATGGGCCGCGGGGTATTGCGGTGCCATCGCATACCTTCTTAAATGTAGTGCCCTGTATAGTGGGTTTCTGGCGAGCTTCCCGAGTTGCTTTGTGAGTCTGGTGTAAGCATATGTACTAATTTGTTGTTGTCGTGTAGTGCGGCCATTCTCGAGTACAAAGGAGAGCGGCAAGCGCGCTTCCGAGCAGAGCTCTGAATGCGCTGAGCCTTCGGCTTCCATGGTCACTCTCGGCTACGAGGGACAGTGGGGCGTACGTGAGAATAGGTCGCACGAGTGTTTTGTAAAGGTGTAACTTTAGTTTTTTGCCCGTAGGATAGAACTTGCTCAACGATGTGTTTGTTCGTGAGGCTCTTGCTTGTGTTATGTTCTGGTGTATATTGAACCTGAAGGTCTTGTCGAAAGTTACCCCAATGACTTTTGTACATTGTGTGTATTCGAGCCTTGTTGGGTTTAAGTGGTTCATGCCTGGTATATGTGAGAAGATTTGTAGGTTGTGCATGAAGTGATCTCTTTCGCTGTAGAATGTCATCTGTGTCTTCTGAGGATTCGTAGTAATCAGCTATTTGTCCTCGTAATCTGTCTTATCGTCTAGTATTGTTTGTGCGTGGAGCGCGATTTCTTCTGGACCTCGGCCGCTGATGGGAATGGTCTCGTCATCGGCGTAGGCCACAGTGTATGTGTGACAGCATTTTTCGGGTGGGCATGGGGTGTCGTTTGTAAACATAATGTATATTGTGCGTGCCATTACGCTTCCTCGATGAACGCCTGAGTGTGGTGTGAAGGGTTGTGAGAGGGTATTATTGTATTTTATGTGGCATCTCCGTTCAGTGAAGTAGTGCGAGAGGAGCCTTCTGGTGCAGAGAGGTAACTCCGTGTTATTAGCGAGTTTCCAATGGAGTCCCTCGTGCCATACTTTATCGAAGGCCTTCTCCACGTTCTGGCGTTTTTTTTCTGTATTCTGTCGTGAACGATAGTCACGGCCGTCTGAGTGGACCGACCTCTCTTAAACCCGTATTGGTGGGGGAAGAACCAGTCTCTCTCATCCAGGTATTTCCGTAGGCGGCAGTTGATCATTCGTTCGAGTATTTTGCCTAGGTGCTCTAATAGAGCAATAGGCCAGTAGTTGTTTGGGTGTTTGGAGTCTTTGTTCGGTTTGTGTAGAAGTATGTTGTGAGAGACTTTGAATGTTTTAGGGAAGTGGCCTAAGGCTAGTGAGGTGTTGAATAGGTGTGTAAGTGTGTGATATATGTTTGCGGGAAGGTTGTGTATTAGTGTAGCTGGTAGCCCGGAGGGGCCGGGGCTACATTTTGGTGTCGTTTTTTATGTAGTTTTGTTTCCCCGACGGTGATAGGAGTGGTCAGTGTGGATGTATAGTCGAGCAGCTCCATTCGTATCAGGGGGGCGGGCCTTAGCTCGTGAACGTAAGTAGACATTCTTTGTATTTATACAGTCATATACGTTGCCAGAATGTTCTAGAAAATCTTCAAACATATTATTTTTCACCAAATTAGTGCTGAATCTATGCGGAATGTAAAAGAACTGCCATTGTTGTCCAGGTAGAAAAAAATTACAAAATATAAGGGAAATAATAGCTATTACTACTGTATTACTGTATCTTTTTATAACTTTTTTAAATCCAGTACATCATGTTTATACCATAACTGAAAAAAAATAACCCTTGAAACTTTAAAATATATTTTTACTATTTGCATCAAAATAATGTTATTTACCATAAATGGGCTAATTTAAGCATTCAATTTCCTAGGCACAAAAGCAAAGTTTTGGGATTAATATGGACTTTTTATTTAATAGAGCCATAAAGAATTGGGAAATAACACTTTTAACCCAAGGACAAGACAAAAGTGAAATTTTGTTGCACAGTGTAATAATTAAGTCGGCATTTCCACGATAAAGCCCATACAAATGATACACTCTGAAATCTCAAGCGATAAACTTTGAAACTCGGTGGTCAAAACGTTATTTTTGTTCAGCTGTAGATCACATGAACGCGCGTGTGCCATTACAGCTGTGAACGTACATAGAAGGAATACAAATGGAGATTAAGTGCACATATTTTTTATAATAATATAATGAGAGTAAACATGAATATATTGAATTTGAAAAATAATTAGTTAACTTAAACAAATAATTTGATGAACGAAGTAGTTGAGCAAACTTGCAAATCTTGAGTGAATGAAGTGTCTTGTGCATTTGCAAGTTGACTAAGCTAGTCTGTTCCTTAAATGAGAAGCACGTCGCTTTAGCTTTATTCGAATGCTAATAATAAATTGGTGGCGCGTTGCAATAGCACTATGCGAGATGAATAAATTGATGCCACATTGTCATATCACTATGAGAGTGCAATAAATAATTTATGTGAGTGTGAATGAATAAATTATAATGAATTAATGCAAAATTCAGCGCACAGATAATTCAATGATCTAGCAAGTCGGGTAGACAGGGGTTTTGCGACCATATGTGGGGATTTAAGTTGCCCTGGCTTGCACACGTTCCAATCTCGCGACATCCTTTCGAAACGAAGGTCTCCAAAATTTTACGGCATACTCCAGGTGCGGTGGGAGAAGTGAATTGTAAAAACAGAGTACTATTTCCTTGCTTCGATATACAAACTGTCGCTTTATATAGCCTAACATCCTTTGGACCTCTTTCTACGCCTATATGCACTGTTTCGAGAACTTGAGATCACTAGTGATTGTTACACCCAAGTCCTTCTGGTATCAGTGCGTTCAAAAGCAGTGCCCTTAAGGATATACCGTGGTTGGGGGTTTCGGTGGCCCACATGTATCACTTTGCATTTGTTCACGTTAAAAGGCATTTGCCACGTGTCCAACCACTCCCCAATCTTCCTGAGATCTTCTTGTAGGCGGGCAGTGTTTCTTTCCTTTGCAACGTTCATACCAAGCTTGGTATCGTCGGCAAATTTAGAAATCTTCGCAACCATGTCATCATCCATGTCGTTAACATAGAGGATGAAAAGTATTTGTCCCAGGACAGAACCTTGTGGTACACCGCTGGTGACGGGCACCCACTTAGAAGCCTGTCCATTCAGCACCACCCGTTGCCATCTGCCGCTTAGCCAGTTTTCTATCCAACCTGCTACCTTCCCTTCTATGCCCAGCGCACGCACTTTCTGGAGGAGGCAGCGGTGTTGTACCTTATCAAGAGAGAGATGGCGAGTGAGGTTCCGTATCCAAAGAACCTGACACAGACTCAAGGGGGAGATTAAGGGAGTTGGAAAGCAGAATTATTGGTGTTAGAGGTCAAGGGCCAATAAATACTGGTTGAAGAGGAGATGAATGAACAAAGAGAGCCCTATGTGCAACTATATATATATATATATATATATATATTTATATCATCAGGCAGGGTGTGTTTTGAAAACAAACGAGGATTGGCTAATACGCCCATTAAACCCACTACACATTACGCCACTCCTTCCTACAAACACACGCTTCGAGTTGTCTCCTCTCTTTGCTCACTTAAGATGTGTACCTTTAAAACTCCCTTCTCTTAAATTCACCATTTCTTTTATCAGCTTCTTTTTATGATATAAATATGCATCAATTTTCTAACACATGATGATACGATATAATCTTAATCATGTAGTACTTTAATGAGAAACCAAAATGTTTCAGAAACAGTAAATCTTGTTCTAATTTTGGTTCGCTGAAAACGAAAATGATATTTGAAATTGCTGATTACGTCAATTTTCAAGATGCGGTTTTCTGTCAGTTCGAGTATTCACGGTACAGGCCACCAACAACTGACTGACCAAACTTGGTCACCTTCAGTGTTATTTTAGCTGTCGCCCGCAAGGAAATGTGAGGTTTAAGATTGTGAGCCACGCTGCACCTGACCCTTGGAGGATTCCGTGCCCGTCCGGTTTCAGTGCATGCAGGATGATCTGCAGATATACTTGTATATTTTTCATATACTTTTACTTCCTCTAACTTCAGCACTTTATTTAAAGATATCTCCTTACTGACTTTCGGAGAGAGACGCCCCCGTTGTTTTTCGCTTTAAATTGGAGGACAAAAATATTCTAACTGTCGAACGAGACGGTGTGTAGTGTAATTTCATGTAGTGTTGGGTATAATAGTTCAGTTGATTAAGTATTGTTCGTTCTGTTCTTTCATAGTACTCGTGCTTGTTAGAACAATGCATAATTTATGCTATATTTCTGACGAAGTGACTTTTGCATCGCAGAAGCGCATTAAAAATGTTATGGTTGAGAGAACCTACCACCTATATTTTGGATGCCAAATATGCATTGAGAAAGAGAGGTGTGCCGCTCTCATTTGCTGCATCATTTGTAAAACGAATCTCCATGATTGGTTGAGCTGGAAAATGAAATGTATGCCTTTGGGCGGTGACAGCAACTCTGAGAGAACCGATCGATCATAGCAACAATCGCTATGTTTGCCTCGAATTGGGAAAATTTTGTCAAAGAGCAGACTGAGCAATATCCAAACAATCCATCAACTACTCACCCAGTACCCCGCGGAGAAGGTCTATTGGTTCTAAATTCACCAGAGTTTGATAAGGAAGAAGAAAGCTTTAGTTCTGAGCTATCAGTGTCACAAGACCCATCTTACTCCTTTGAACCATATCAGGGATTTGGAGAGATGCGACCTTAACTGCCCAATCCTCGAACCCCTGGGCTGTGCCGTCTTATCAACACGACTACGGAATCACCTCCACCGTCTTCAAGAAGCTCAAGGACATGCTTGACTACAGTTTCGCAGAGAACAAGTCAGAGATCTCACTAATTGTTGATGAACCGGCGAGAAGATTATTTCTTTCATATATGAATTTACCGCATAATAACGAATTGAATGTTATTTTTTTATTTTATATATTTTGTATCTAGCTAGGTTATATATAGTTTATCATAATTTATTTAAATATTTCCTGATAATCATGCACCAAAGTTGTACATTATTGTTTTTTTAATACAAATTTATGGCATTTCAATGTCCATAGGGCGGCGTTTTTTTAGAAAATTTAGAAATTGAGCAATTAATAAAAATACTAAAGAAACTAAAAAAAATAATAAAAAACTAATCAAACAAAAATTTGAAGAAGTAAAGGAAAAGGAATCGACCCAAACAACACAGAAATTTAAAATAAAAATTTACGGATCGCACTCAAACCCTCTACCATCGATCACAAAACAAAAGGAAATCGTAGAAAGACTAGCTAAAGGAAAATTCAAGTGGAAGTATGACTCAGATTATGACGAAACTGAGATCAGCAATGCCCTTAAACAAAGCCTCATTGAAATCTCAGCCAATTCAAGCGTCAACCTTCCGACAGAACAATTCCGAAAAAAACGCCCAAGTCAGATAAGATCGCCGGCAAAATTGGACAAGACCAAAACGGTAAAAACATCTAAAAAATAATGGACCAAGTCGTACGTTACCTAAACAACCTCAAAATCCCTACCCTAAAAGAAGATGGGTGGAGAACAACGAAACTAGAATTTTGAAATATAATAAGAAAAATAGACCCAGAAATAGTCATAATTGCATAACACGAAGTAAACCTACAGGAAGAACGAATGAATATTCCCAATTACAACATAATAACTGTCAACCCAACGCAGACACGCTACGATAGGACAGCCATGGGGATCAGAAGAGGACTAGCGTTCTTCGAGATAAAAGAATAAGAAGAGTCATATTTAGCCATCAAATTAAAAATGACGACCGGAGACCTTGTCATCGCCGGGGAATATCAACACTCCCGGCACTCGTATCTTTTCTATTAACCGGGAGGAGAACCAGAGTTACGAGGTAGCTTTCAAACAAAGAGTAAAACAACAAATAGAGAAAAGTAAACACGAACTCCGTCCTCATTCACGGGTAGACGAAATCCAGGAACAAAATAATGAGGGAAGACCCTTTACTCTAGAAGAACCTAAGACAGCCCTTTCATCCTTCAAACAGAAAATCCTAGAAATACGGGGTATTACCAAACACCATATAAGGAACGCTCCAGACAACACTTTAACATCATTACTCAAAATCTTCAACGCATGCCTAAACACAGGTAACTTTCCAGCAGCGTTGAAGACAGTGAGAATGATAGTTCTACCAAACCCTGGCAAACGCAACGGGCACATCAAAAGTTACCAACTGATCTTGCTGTTAGAATTTATTGGTAAACTGATCAAGAAACTCCTGAATGATCTGCTTAGAAATTTCTTGCAAGATAACGAATTACAGAATAACATCCAACATGGATTCAGAAAACATCGAGGTGCCGAGACAGCACTGGAACTCACTTTTGAAAAACTCACCATAGAAATTGCAAGAGGCAACAGAATGGATTTACCGCTTTGTGATTTTTTAAAGTATTTGGCAAGGTATAGGTGCCAGGACTGAGGCTTTAAATAGCTGACTTCGGATTAAACTCAAACCTTACCCGAAACCTCTGCAGTTATCTTACAAAAAGGAAAGCAAGAATTTCTATTAATTGTTTCACCGGCGAAGCCTTCATCCTAAATGCAGGGGTCCCTCTGGGGGTGTCTTAGCCCCACGCTCTATAGTGTATATACTAGAAACCTCCCCTAACCCACGGATGACTGCGCAATGTATGTCCAATCGGCAGACGATACCTCTCAAATCATTACCAGCGAACGACAGAACCCGAGAGATATTGCGCAGTGAACTACTCTCAAAGTCCAAAGCATCAATGATTTCGAAAAAGCCAATCAAATTAAAACAACACGGAGAAGTTCCGCACGATTCCAGTGAGCAGATACAAAGTCTACCAAGCCACCACGAACAACATCGTAGGGATTTACAATGCTGAAGGAAAAGCTTAGCCTTAGACGGGTTAGACCTGTGTGAGCTGCGGATCCGTGTGGATGGATGGAGCACAAACTGCTAAGTCTAGGTGTTGGGTAGGTAGGTAGAACTTACCGACATGTCAGCGGAATAAGACAGAGCAATAAGTGGATTTGAACCGGACTTTTATATCTCTCTATTCCTCTACTTTTTCTTTTTCTCTCTTTAACACTTCCGAAGATTAAAACGAAAAAGAACAGGGAATAAATTGCCATGAAATCATCGAAAAAGGGTTCCTTTGTGCACCTTTCAAGGTGCGCAAAACATCGACAATCATCGGTATTTAGAATAATCTATGGCGAACTAGGATTCGTCCTTATTAGGTTATTGGACTACGCCATGACTTACGTAGCAATTTGCCAAACAAAAAAGACGCAGATAAATGGGGGCAGAAATGAGCTTACTGTTGAGCTGATTAAAATGAGAAACAGCGACATCATTCCAACGTAGTCGATAGAGGAAATTCTTTTTTTAAAGGGTGCTGAGGGGCGCCGAGATTGCAGCGAAATTTGGGACAAATCGCAGATAGTAAGAAGCTGATCCTAGGAATGATCTTAATTGCTTCTTAGTATTCGGGAGGGGCATGTCGGTGATTGCCTTAATCTTTTCATCCTGTGGACCTAACTGGCTTTGTCCTATTTTAAAACCCAAGTATTTTATGGTTTCGTGGGCAAAAGGGCATTTGCTGGGGCCAATGGTGAGGCCATTTTCGCGCAGTCGCTTGAAGAGAGCTAATAGGGTGGTTAAATGATGACTCCATTCACGAGTAGCAACGTAGACGTTATCGAAGTAAAAGGAGACATTCGGAAGTCCATCTAACAACCTTCTCATCAGACGGTTATAGTTACTACAAGCGGTCACGAGGCCAAAAGGAAGACGCTTAAATTGCATTAAGCCTTTCTCAGTTGCAAAGGCGGTATACGCTTTCACATCAGGCTGGAGGGAAATGTGGTAATACGCCTTGCACAAATAAAGTCCTTAGATGAACTTGGCGTCTTCAAAAAGGTGGGGGTTTTGATCTACCAACGGGATGGGCTCGACGTCGAACACAGTTACCGAATTTAACTTCCAGAAGTCGATGCACATCCGATAAGAGCCATCAGGTTTCTTGACCATGACGATTGGTGAACAATAACTAGAGTTGGACGGTTCTATTATATCTAAACTAATAAAATTATCGACTTCGGCGTTAAAAGCTTGGCGTAAATGAATCGGCATGGGATAGGGTTTTGAACGGACAGGTTCTAAGGTCGTTAATTTAATATCATGCTCGAAGCTAGTAGCGCATCCAGGCATCTCTGAAATAACGTCGTCGAACTGACATAATAATTCTTGTAGCTGACTCTTTTGATGTAGTGTCAGCTGCGCGTCGATATCCAGGTCAGAGGGTTCAAAAGACTCGCCTGGCAGGGAAGGAAGAGGGTAATCGGTATCAGGTTGGATGCACACTGTCTGTATGACATTAAGGGACTCCGCGGGGTAATCTTTTTCAAGCGCCGATGTTTCGTCCAGTGCTACGAACGTATCTCCATGGGCGCGTCGGGGGTATTTTTTCAACAAGTTGACGTGGTAGAGCTTATCGCCTGCTGGGGTACCAATGAGGTAATCTACTGGTCTTCGTACCTTGCGGACCAAGTATGGACCTTTCCATTGACTCAGTAATTTATTACTCGCTGTGGGAAGGAGCAGGGGTACTTCATCACCGGGCTTAAATTTCTGATCTTCGGACCTAAAATCCTGGTTAAGGATCTCCGAGAATTCGGACGGTATCGGGGTTCTGAAGGGAACGGGCTCCTGGGCTTCCTTCTTAGCTCGGCCTCGAGTACGGGTGGCCTGGGACACAGGGTCGGAGCTTACTTGAGGGCTCTGTCCTATAAGTACGGAACATAATTTTGCGGGTGCTGAAGTGACTTCAGCCCAACAATCATAATACTGACACTGCAGGTAACATCTAACGACGTGGAATCGGTTCGCCCGCCCAAGGTAGTCATGTACCACCGCAAATTTTTTGTGGTTATGGTCCACTGGGAGAAGGAGCTCGTCAGGCACGATAAAACACGTGCACCCTGTGTCCCTGACGAGAGTAGATACACGGCAGCCGTTCACGCTGCCCTCCTTAAATTTCAAAGTTCCCGGTGAACTTTTATCAAAAATAAAATTAACCTGGTGGCCTGACGGAGGGGGAGAAGTTGATGCTTGGGTCTGCACCACCAGGGAAGCCGGGGTGGCATTAATCTGGTGAACTTGGTGGGCTGGTCCGCTTTTAAGCCTAGAATTTTGGGGGCAATTCCAGCTCATGTGGTTTTCTACACCGCAGGTGAAGCATATGATTGGTCGCTTCGGGAAGAGTGATGGAGGAGAAATATTAACGGGAGGTGTGGTGTCCCGTTGTTGGTTTGGGGGGGTGAAGTTTTGGGGTTTTACGGCGCCCGGAAACTTCGTCGCCTTTCCTTGAAAGGGGCGCGAATCCATCCTTCTTTCATGGTAGGGGGATTGGTGAGAAGTTCGATTCTCCTTGGGGTAGAAATTATGGCTTGCAGCATAGACATCCGCTTCTTCGGTACACTCTTTAAAGGTCTGGCACAGACGATCCTTGATGAACGCGTGGGTCTCCGTCGGGAGAGACGCCAAAAATTGATCCTGTAACACGAAGTCTGTTAAGGACTCGTAGTTAGGATCAACCTTTGAGGATTCTAACCAGAATCTAAAATTCCTCTGAAGAATGTATCCGAATTGACGGAGCGTCTGTCCGGGTTTAATACGACCTTCTCGAAATTCTTGTCGGTAGAAATCGGGAGTCTAATTATGAGCGGCCAAATTACTCAGCTTTTAAGGTGCTGTAGTTAATTGTATATTCAGATGGTAAAGATATGAAAATGTCGCGCAATTTACAATTTAAAAGGGAAGTAATCTTACTAGACCTTCAGCCTCCAAATCCAGGTTATTGATCTCGAGGATCTTTTCAAAGTGTGCTAAAAATGCTCCGAAATCCTCTTCATCCCTGAAATTGGGGAACTTAAGTGGGAGATAAGGCGAGGCTTCTTATTGTGAACTCACGGATTGTATTTCAACCTGTACTCGAGCCATTTCAAGCTGATGCTAAAGCTCAGCTTGTCTTTTCCGTTCCTCTCTTTCTTCTCGTTGGATTTCTCCTTCTCTTTCTCTTTGCCTTTCTTCTCTTAACTTTTCTCTTTCTGTTCGTTGCTCCTCTTGAACGTACTCAATCAATTCTCTTCCGGAAAATCCCAAGGATTCTCCTTGTGCTTTGAAGATTTCGAACTGAGTCATATTTGCACTTGGGGGCGCAATAGTCAACCAACTAAATTCCTTGCAATAAGAATTATGCCTTCTAGAGAATTAGCCTACCTAAATATGGGCACTGACCTATTCGTGATTGTTTTCTCGACCTAGATAACCAATGACTAAAATAATACAAAAAAAAGACAAACAAATTATTATAAAAGTTCCTTGAGCTACTCCAGCTTCTTAAGTTTCAAAAAGGGGATAGCAATCGTTAAAACAAAAGGGAACTACTATACTTTATTCTTATAACGAATTACACTATGCTTCACTCGACTGATACCAGTGTTTGCAAAGATATAGCGTTAAACCTTACACACTTGATACCAAATTTAAATATATATATATATATATATATATATATATATATATATATATATATATATATGTCGTAGAATAGGCTCTCGACGATATACCATATATATCTATTCGTTGAGGGAATTATTCTAATATTTCGAGTGCGTGGTAATCTGATTGACCGAGGTTAGTCCAAAAATGAGGGGGGGCCTGGAGAGGCTTATTTATCCTGAATATGCTTAAGAAATGGAACGGACCACATGGATAAATAATATGCTTATCATTAATAAAATAGAGTTTTATTAATTAAACTATCAACAACACACAAATTTTTTTTTACATAAACGGAGAATGGAAAGGGTCGAGGCAATATCTGATTAATCCGAGGATTAAGCTTTGGAGAGATTTAAAAGAGAAACAAATAAAGATTAAAGGGGTGGTATGGTTTGCTAAACCATTTAAAGCACAGGGTAGCGTTGACAAAAGGTTAGATGATTAAAGGTAATGCTCAGCTTACGTAATTACAAAGTTGTTGTGCAGAGGAAGACGATGTGAAGGAATCTTTGGTCCACTGGTGATTTCCAGCAGAAGGGTTCTTCGGGGGGTTGTCCTTAGTGAAGGGGAAGGACTGTCTTTTAAGAGTGAGAGCGAAGTTGGGCTCGGAAGTACGAGCGATCTTTGTGACAGCAAATCGGGGATATTCTAGATGAACAATGGAGGTTATTGTTGAAACCAAGCGTTTCTTGAAGAACGTTAAAAAGGGGGGAATTAAATTATCCTGCCTTATGTCTTGGGAACGAGAACCGTTTCTTGACGAACGGGCTTGAAGAACAATGGCTGTTCTAACGTTGTTCTCTTTCTAAACAACTGGGGGGGGAACCGTCTCTTGTCAAACAGGATCAAAGAACAATGGCTGTTCTAACGTTGTTCTCTTTCTGAACAACAGGGCGGGCCTTGTTGACTTGGCGTCTCGAAGGCACGAACCTTGGCACTCAAGGGATATTGTCCTCTTCTGGACAATAAGGGGGTTCTCGAGGTAGAGAGTTCCTAGGTGCACAAGGGAGAGTGGATCGGCGTGATGCCTCGCGAAGATAATCGGGATCTGCTTCAATTTGGAAAAGCTATTGTATAAGTACCCGGAGCCGTCTCCATGGCGTAGGGGATAATTGAGTGGTTGACTTCGGGGAAATGCCCCGGTCGTGCCTTGGAAAATACCTTATCTGCCCATAAGTCTAACTCAATCTGGCGAGATTGGCGTATGGAGGCGAAAAGGGGGAATGAACCTCCTTGATTAAATATTTGCTATGGTGGGCGATAATGTGCTCTGCTTCCTCTTGTAGATGCACGTGGGTAGCATGTGTTTCTAACATGTGATAGCGGCTGAATTTAAGCGGCTTCAGACCGTTCTATCACAAAGCATCTAGTGTGATTGTGATGGTGTGGAGGGGGGGGCCCAAATTAAATTCTGCTTAGGGCTCATAAAGTCTTGGGCCGGCCCTGACGGAGATAGAAAGCTAAATTAGAGGAAGACAAGAAAAATCAAACCTATGCTAAAATAGCAAATACTACAGCAGAACCTCTACAGCCCACAAGAACATCATAGAGCTCAAACAAGAAAAATCGTTAAATATACTAGCATGTGTATTACAAGCCCACGTAATGAATACAGCTAACCCAGGCATGTTGAGAAACAATGGGTTAGAACCAATGTGGTTCCAGGAGTACCCGCCTTCAGCAGACGTTCTGAATATAAAATACAGTACTCCTACTTCAAAGAACACAACGCCCTGAGCTGAAACCGAGGCCCCAAGTCAGAACACAAATACCATTCCAGGCGCACAAAGAGACCCTAGGCTTAGACAAAAGAAGTCGCATGACGCGGAAGGGTGAAAGTAAAGACACCATCAACTAATGTCAGCTGCACAGCCCCCTCTCCCTCCCCCACAAAGAAATACAGTGAGTGAGTGAGCACTAACTCTCTCAGATCCGATTTTTTCCACACATCCGTAAAATAGGAATTGTAGATTTTTGACGTCATCTAAGGTATAATACTGAATTTAATAATTATTTTTGAGATTGACCTGTATTTTAGACATCTATCATAAGGTACATTCAATCGCAATCGTTTAAAAACCTGTTTTTTTACATATTCTATATTATACAGAACTTTTACTGAATAGTAGAATATAAGTATAGCTTAAAAAAGAAATATAAACATAAACGGATTTGAAATTTCGCGTGGATGGCTTCAGCCCCTAGCACGCCCTGGATCCGCGCTTGGTTGGTGGATAAAACAGGCAGAGCACATTTTCGTCCTCTGAAGAGTGATTTGCCAAATTTTCGAGCTTTCATATTTATACGCCTTTTTATCCAATTTATATATTTTCTAAACTTTGCATCGTCAGACATTTTCCGTTCCTATTCATGCTCCCACATCACAATATGTGAATAACCACCAACATTGTAACCTACATTCCGCAGTATTGTCTAATCAAAGCGGCCTTTGACCAATACACCGCATAGGGAATCAGTCACGTTTCATTCTACACCACCATGGTGGAAGCATTCAATAAAATCGAATATGTTAGGGCGCTGCCCTTAAACACTCCATGGCCCATATTACCTGCATTAACAAGCCGCGGGTAACCTCTGTGTACAGGCATTTACTCTAACCAAGAAATTGTTTTATGGGAATATGTACGCGGAGAGTTACGCCAGATGATTTAAATGGATACTTGCCATCTTAAACATCGATCTGTAGATAGTAAAGCAGAAGCAGGTATCGTATGACTCGCACATCGTTCACATAATTCCTCAGAGCCTCATCCATCAAACCATACGCACACTCTGTGCATCAATCGTAAACGACGCAAACGTCTCATCGCTCAATATCGTTCAACGTGTGAATGGGAAAAAAGTCACGTGCCGGTATTTCACCGATTAAGCCGAGGTGTGTCTTGTTACAAAATTGTATAAAAATGCTTTTTCAGGCTTTAGGTCAAATACTTTCACGATGTGTGACATTGTCAAAATGTTTTATTGTAATAATTAACCTCCGCCCTCTAACGAGTGGATCGCTTACAATTCTGTTAAGTTCAAAATGGCCGCACACACAGCGGTATTTAACAGATTACAAATGAAATTATTTTTTAGACATTTCATATGAGTTCCAAATATGACTAAATTTGCACATTCTGGTTACATTAATTTATTTTACGATACTTTATACTATTATAAAATCTTTCAATTGCTATTTAACAATGCACAGGTCATTAATAAGATAATTTCCTTTAATATTTCTTCTATGGAATGAATTCATATTTAGGGCGTTCAATAAAAAAGAATGAGTTCAATTTTAGATCGTATAATACATTCAAATAGATGTTTTGGAGATCATTTATTTGTATATGGTTAGTTTGTAATTAAACCTATATTAATTCTTATAGAAATAAAAAAACATTAATTGTTTTTGTTTTATAAATTAAATTCATTTAAGAGCGAAGTTTCTATATTTATTTAGCGGGCATGTTCTGGCGTCTGGAACAACATCCCTTCAATGGTTACCAAAAGCCACCATATCTCTAATTTTTATGCTCAAATAACAAATTTCTCTTTTCAATCATCGATTAAACCCGATTTATATTAAATATATAGAAGAAATGGGATTATAAGAGATATCTATAGAATTTTATACAGATTCTTTTAATTAAACAACAAAAAAAATTATATTCCTGTCGTTTCTCTCCTTTTAAAACGGTTATAAGGTTCCTTGAATTAACGCAAAGAAAACAATTATTTAGTTAGTCATACAAATAAAAAAATAAAAAAATGACAAATTTGAAAAATCTACCAAGCTGTTTATTCTTTAATGTTGGGAGATATTCAGATCATAATGTTGACGGTATTTATTATACTAAAATTAACTAATTACTTTTTAATGGAGCTTTAAAATTCAGGAAAACGACGGTTCTGTGTTTCAGAGCTTTCGCTCTTAAATAACCTTGCATGATTTTCTTTTCATTTATATAAGGTGACTAGTAGTACCTTTTAGGCGCCCAGGTTTTTTTGCAGTTTTGTAATAATTAATTGTAGTACAACAATAGTGCCGCCTACTTTAGGCTATTTCATCAAAAAATTACCATTATCCTATCCTATAGGATAATGATAATCCTATGCGGACTTATGTAAGATTTACTAATGTTGAGGTAGGTAATGCTAAAACGAAAGGAATTAAGAACGAGGAACGGACTCGTGATGCTAGTAATAACAATAATAGGAATAGGCAGATGCCTTTCCTCGAGTCTATCCAACCGAGTGACTTAAATAATTTCCTTATAATGTTTAAGTTCGTTTATTTATAGATCCCTTGCTTGAGGGGCGTCAGCTTATTTTCTTCTTAAGGCGCGGGGCGGAGCTAATGATCGGAAACGAATTTGCTAGGCTTGTCGTTGACCGTTGGTCAGATTGACCAGAGGTGTGTGCGTTCCTACATTATCTGTACATATTTTCAGACATGGCTAGCAAATCCTATCAAGATACGACAGCTGTTTTTCGTTTGACACTTTCACCGGTTAAAGCATATATCACTCTATATTTGCTCGGCTCTCCTTTTTATCAAGCATCGGTAACTTTCGTCTTGCAGCTGCTCCTTTGTGTATATGTGTGTATTTGGCCACGTGGGAAACCAGTAATTCGCTTACCTTTCTTATACTTTTCCTAATGAATGTACAGTTGTGATAGTAGATGCCGATTGTACGACGGGTAGTATTGTCCGGGCAGTGTAGACGGTAGAAGTGGTCCAACGATATCAATATGCACCGTTTCGAATCTTGAAGACGGAATATTTATGGGCAGAGTTGGAGATTTTGTGTAGCGATCGATCTTGGAGGACTGACATGAGAGGCACTCCATTGACCAGGAGCGAATGTCCCTGTCCATATTAGACAGAAGTATGGAGACTTAAAAAGACGAAGTGATGCCTTGATCCATGGTGTGACAAATTGTGTAATTGACTAAAGATAGTGGGTCTGCACGCTGTAGTGACGAACGGCCATGGGTATATAGATGCTACTTTACGCCATAGTTGAGCTTCTCGGGAAAAGAGAAAGACTTTAATCATGAGGGGAATTCCTTCGTTTCCTCCTCATTATACTGTGCTGCCGCCAAAGCTCGGAGCTCAAATTAGTCAATTTAGACTGATTTGACGTTCCTTAATGGGTAGTCAGCAACTAGATTATCTTGACCACCCACGTAGGTGATATTGCTGATGTACTCCAAAGTAGCTGTCTAATGGCGTTACTGCCTCTTTGTCTTGCCATTCAATGGCGACGAAAAGGCCGTTACTAGTGGAATGTGGTATGTGCATCAAGTTACATGGCGACTCTAAATCATGTGCCTGAAATGGATCACAGCAAAATACCTCACTAGGAGCTATCTGTCGTAAGTGGTGTATGCTTGCTGTGTCTGGCCTAACTTGCTCGAGAAGAATGCCACCGGTCACTGCGATCCACTTACCATCTGGGAAGGGCTCACCTGCCGCATATTGCGAGCAATCTGAAACCAGCTGATATGGCGAATCATTGATCAGCAGGTGATAGAGCTTGACGGAGTTAATTAAAGCCGAGTTAGTGCTTTCAAGTGCTTCGCGTGCATCATTGCTCCATTCGAGCTCACGAGTAGTTGGTTGCAGGCATGCAGGCTCGGTCAACCGGGCTGCAATCGTGACAAAATTAGGAATCATCCTTAGGTAGTATCCCAACATGCCTAAGTATCGTTGTAGTTCCTTATAGTTATTCTGCAAAGGCATGTCCCCAATTTCTTTCATTTTCTTGGCCGGTGTGCAAATTCCTTTCAACGAATCGTTATCCCCTAAAAAATCAATTTCCTCCTTTGCCTGTTTGCATTTCTCCAGGGATATACTCAGACAGTTATCGACCAGAATTTTGAAAAATTGATCAAAATGCTGCAAATGGTCGTCCAGATTGTCTGAAACTATTAGGATATCGTCTATATATACATTCACAAAACCTAATCCCCAAAACAGGTTATCCAGGTGCCGTTGGAATGTGCAGCTTGCATTCCAGAGGCCAAAGTGTAGCTTCACGTATTCCCATAAACCAAACGGCGTTAGCACAGCAGTCTTCTCTATGTTCGCTGGGTTCATAGGGATTTGATGATAAGCACAAACCAGATCCAACCTAGAAAAAATCATTTTGCCATGGAGGTGGTTTGCCACACTGAATTCCTTGCAATGGATCTCTGTCGGGATTTGTAATCGCATTAAGCGCGCGGAATTCGTGGACCATGATGATTCCGATGGGCGCACGACTCCCTCCTTCAATGGCATTTCGAACGTTGCTTTGGCAACTTGCAACTTCTCTAGTGAAAGAGGTCTCGGCCGCTGGAATGTCGGTGGTGCACTGCCGGTCTCCATTGTGTGCGTGTTTGAGTTAGGCAAAGCTGGGGAGGTATTGGTGGGTGCGGGTTTGTACAAAACTTCATACCTCTCTAACACGGCCTTGCAACCGGGTGTTTGGTGATTAGGTCATTAGTGATCAGAGAAACCGCAAGCTACCCGGATTAATTCACTTCTGATATGAGCTTTGTTTAGTTGTCGTTAAGGATGCCACGCGCGCAATCAACCGATAGATTAAAGTGCCTCAGAAAGTCAATTCCCGATAATGGCGAAATGGTTTCCGCGACAACAAACGAAGACCTGAATGATCAGCGAAGACTAGGGATAACTATACCCGTGTGTACCTCGCCGTGTACTTTTATTTTTCTGCCATTAATAATCGTAATGTTCAAACTAGATTCGCGTAATTTAACCTATCGCATTAATTTAGCTGGAATTAATGACACACTCGCCCTCGTATCAATTAGAAACTTGCACTTTAAATTATTCACTTTAGCGGCGACGGGGAAGACTGACGGCATACCAGCCGTCGTGCTTGCAATGGCATGCCTTGCTAGTTTTCCGATGGGGCCGGCGAAGATGGCCCGGAAGAAGGTTGCATTTGATCGTATTCCCCTCTCTTTGGTCCTTAGTTCCTGCGAAGGGTCGCAATCCTTTTTATGTAGTGATCGAACTATGAAATAGGTAGACGTCTGTCACCAAAATTGCTTGATTCAATAGGCCAAAAAGATACCTCCACAAAATGGATGCAAATTGGTCCTATTAAATCCAAGCATTCCTTATTAAATGTAAAGATTCAATATTGTATGAGAAATAGGATGGGATTTGTAAATGTACATATATGTGAGCAAGCAAGCGTGAGGAACAGAGAGGAGCGAATGAAAATGGTTGAACACCTGCGTTTGATAAAGCTACTGAGGTTGTGTCTTGAGATAGAATTATCAAAGACGGATATTTAATGAGGAGCCCGAGTAAACACAGCTGGTGACCGTAAGAGCTGACAGCGAAAATCGTATCAAATCATACAAATAAAAGTTTAACATGTAGATGTACACACTGGAATAGGCTTCCTAGGCCCGCGAAGAGGGTGGAGAAATGACCATAACAAAGGTAGGCTGTTCCACGGTCATCTCTAGGCCACGCCTTCTGTATTAGGAGCGCACATATAAATAAGAAAAGAAAGAAGACAGAAAGAGAGAATAGTAACGAATTCATTCACGTTCACGATCTCGCCTAAATCCACTAAGACTTGTCTCCCCCTTAACTCGCGCTTGCGTTGATAATATATAGACCACTAGTCTCCCGTCTAGTACGCTCCGTGTCGCGTAGCTTGCATCATAATATTCCGTTATTAGACTCAAGAGTTTATTTTCGTATGTCCATCTTTGCCTTAAACCTTCGAAAATCCCAACCAAGTAGAAGAACACTGTAAAATCATTTATCCTTGAGGTCAGATAAATAATTTGCCGTAATACCCTCCTTCGCCTATAAACTGGAACTAGTCGCCCCCTAACAAGGTGTTGGTTTACGGAAACATATTTCATTCACCGTCGTCAGAACCTATATAACTGGTAACGTTGTCGTCTACAATACCATTTACCTAACTGGTG
The DNA here is from genome assembly GCA_963969495.1 of Ceratothoa steindachneri. Classification (NCBI taxonomy): domain Eukaryota; kingdom Metazoa; phylum Arthropoda; class Malacostraca; order Isopoda; family Cymothoidae; genus Ceratothoa; species Ceratothoa steindachneri. The sequence continues at coordinate 15,781,923 of OZ018325.1, forward strand.
ACCCGTCGTTCGAACGGACAGAGAAGGCATCAAATAAACAATGGACTCGTCAAGCAATTGTCAGACAGGACAAAGGTGAAGGGGATTTAGTGAACGCCGTCAGCATCAAACAGCCCATCTTCAATGAAGCAGCAGTCTCAGGTTGGTCCCAAATTGTCGAGGCACAATTTTACATCCACGAGATAAAAAAGGAGGAGACTCGGTATTTTTCATATATTGGCCTCATTAGCTCCCGAGAGTGTTAATCATCTTCCGGAAGACATTATAGCAGGCCGTAACTACCAGTGTTTAAAGAAGGAAGTAATTGGCCTATTCGAGAGGACCAAGCCAGAGCTTTTTGAGAAGCTTATTGAATCCTCCCCGCTCCTAGGCTGACCCTAAACTAACTTAGAATAGTTACAGAAAACAGCCATTCAGGTAGGAGTGTATGAAGAGCGTGTACGTCACAAGTTCATCCAATCATTACCACCCAATATCGCGCCGATAAACGCCACTCAGAGAGAATTAAGCCTAGCACAATTAGGAAAACTTGCGGATGAACTTGTAAGATTCAACCGAGTGCAGTGCCATAATATAAATACATATAGTGAGTCGAGAGTACACACTGCAGTTTCAAACGCGTTTATGCCCCATAATAATACAAGTGATAACTTTAGAGATTATTCGGCAAGAAATTCGCGATCAGTGGCAGAAAGTAATTACAGTGTGCATAATCTACCAGGAGGGATGCAACCCTTCCATGAAACTGCAAAACCTGATGTTTGTGCTTGCATATATACCGGGTGTTTAAAAAAAAATTATATCATTTTGCAATCTAATAACTTTGCCAGTTACATTTCAAATGACTTCAAATTTTAACAGCATGTGTAGAAACAGGTCAAAGTTCTATGTTTAATGTTTGATGTTTCCATCTTTACATGTATAGAAATGCCATTCACTGGAAGTGAGAAGGTGTTTTCTGTGTTGAAGTATGCTCGAACATGCATTTGTGAGAGAGTTCTCTAAGCAGTCAACAACGGCAATTTATTGGGTTGAGGAATAAGTTCTTGCGGTTTTATCAAATTTATTCATTACCATTAACAATTTTAGAAAAACTTCATTTTTAATTCATAACAATATGCAATTTAATCAATAATGTCTTCTCCGTTGTTATTTACGACTTCTTCCCAACGTTCAACTTGTTTTTCGATGCCTCTGCAATAAAAATCTCTGGATTTTGACTTGAAGAATTCGTCTAACCAGGTTCTTGATTCCACATCAGTATTGAACGAAACTCCGCGCAAATTGTTAGAGAGCGATCGGAACAGATGGAAATCCGATGGAGCCAAGTCTGGCGAATATGGAGGTTGCGGCAAAATTTTCCAATTAAGCGTTTTGATGGCGTCTTTTTTCATATTGGCAATGTGAGGACGAGCATTGTCGTTTAGCAGAAATACTCCATATCGTCGATGAGGTCGCTTTTCACGAATAGCTTCGGCGAGTCGATACATTTGTTGAACGTAGAGTTCTGCATTGACAATCTCGTTGTTCGCAAGTAGCTCATAAATAATGATGCCTTCAAAATCCCACCACACACACAGCATCATCTTTCGTGGATGAAGTCCTTACTTTAATCGCGGAAGTAGTTTTTTTATTGGGGCTAAGCCATTGTTTTCGATGGTTCATGTTGACATAAACACACCACTTTTCGTCGCCAGTGATGATGCGGTGAAGAAATCTGTCTTTATATCCACGAGTAACCTTGTAACGAGCAAAGCAAGCAAACGTGTGGCAATCGTGGATCGTTGAAGTTTGTTGCTTTCGCTTAAAGCGTGCGGAACCCATGCACTGAGTTTTTGAACTTTCCCCATCAAATGAAGGTGATTCGCTACAGTTTCTGATCACACGCCAATTGTACAGCAAATTTTCTAGTCGATTGATGAGAATTTTCATGAAGAAGGTCGTTCAATCGATATTCATCCAATTTAATGGGGCGACCAACATTAAGATTGAAATGACCGTTTTTGAAACGTGAAAACCACCATTGAGCTGTCCTTTTTAATAAAGCATTTCCTCCATACACCGCCCAAATATCACGACGAGCTTTGGCTGCCTTTGCATTGTTCCCGTCTCTATTGAAAATGAATAACAACAAATGTCGAAAATGCGCCTTTCTTGCAAAAGCCTAATAGTCTACGCTGTTAAGAGACGTAGCCTAACCTTTGCAAATTTTGCTCTCATTATTTATTATTGTTTCTTAATATGTGCACAAATTACATCAACAGAACTTAAATCAACTCAACATTAAAAAACGCAAGAACTTATTCCTCAACCTAATAGATTTGGACATGGCACAAAAGATTCGAAGAGGAAGACTGTCTGTGCAGAGAAAAGGGATCTGGACGTTCAATAACATCGGAAGAGACGGTCGAGCGGGTTCACTAAATCTTTTGCGAAGACCCAAGAAGTCCATAAGAAGAACAAGTCTGGAAACCCAGATTCCTCCAACGATAGTTTGGCGCGGCCTGAGGAAACGCTTCCTAATGAAACCTCACAATTTGCAGCTAGTTCAGGCCATAACGTCAGATGACATGCGAAAGCGCAAACAATTCTTGTTGATATGCAAGAGAAACCTGAAGAAGATGAGTTCAAGGAACGTCTTGTTTTCAGTGATGAGACCACATTTCATGCGAATAGCAAAGTCAATAGGCATAATGTTCGCATTTGGGACGAAGAAAATCCCCTGGCCACAGTTGAGCACGTGAGGGACTCACCGAAAGTGAATGTGTTCTGCGCCATCTCCAAGAACCATCTTCATGGCTAATAGATGAGCTCATTGCAAATGAACAAGAAGACTTCATTTTTCAACGGGATGGGGCTCCACCTCACTGGAAGCTCACTGTGTGGGCTTATCTCAATGACAATCTGCGAGGGATATGGATCGGGCGTGCTGGTGATAAAGACAATGTGCTGTTGAAATGGCCGCCACGTTCACCAGACCTGACACCTTGAGATTTTTTTTTCTGTGGGTATGCGAAGGGACTAGTCTATGTCCCCCTCTTCCTGCAAACCTAGAGGAACTCAAGCACAGAATGACTACCGCACTGGAGACTGTTACCAAAGACATGCTGCAGCGTGTTTGGAAGGAGCTGGAATATCGACTTGATATGGGCAGTGTCTCAGATGGTGCGCATATTGAACATTTGTGAAATCGTTCATGAAATCCACATACCTTTGATTGACTCATTGAAATTTGGAGGAATAAATCTTATGTTGCTTAACATTAAGCTTAATTAGTTTCATTTGCCTTGACTATGTAGTTTCTGTGATATTTACATCTCAAATGATATCATTTTTTTTAATTTAGCCTTTTCGCAGTGCCATAAAATAAATACATATAGTGAGTTAAGAGGACACAGTGATATTTCAAACGCGTTTATGCCATATAGTAATGTGAGTGGTAATTTTAGAAATAATTCGGCAAGTAATGCGCGATCAGTGTCCGAAAGTAATTACAGTATGCATAATTTAACGGGAGGATTGCGAACCTTCCATAAAGCGCAAAACCCGGTAGTTTGTCGTTCGCATATATATTTCGGCGAAAATGTTAATTCTGACAACCCTGGTGTAGTTGGCCGAAAGATGAAGGATCTGTACAACTGCAACCGTCCTCCAGGCCATCTTCGCCAGCACCAGTGGAAAACTAAGAGGGCATTCCATAGTAAACGCGGCCGCAGGCGTGCCGTTTATTTTCACCGTAGCCACTAAATTATATAACAGTAAATAGGAGTTCTTAATTCATACAGGGGCAAGTGTTTCGATTATTCCGGCTAAAGTGGTGAAGTCTAGTGATGCGCGCAAATCTGTCATTAACATTTTAATAGCTGATAGCAGAAAAATTAAAGTCCGGCGAAATTCATACAGATATAGTTATCCCAGTCATCGCCGATCATTTAGGTGGTCGTTCATTGTAGCAGATACCACCTCTCCGTTATTAAGCATTGACTTTTTGAGACATTATGATCTTCTAATAGACTGTGCGCGCAACATGTTAATAGATAATCGAACTAAACTCGGATCCAAAGTGAAGTTGTCTGAAGAACCGGCGGTAGCGCTAATAATCAATGACCTGCAGCACTTACCGCCCCATTGCAAAGATATGTATACTAAAAAAGTATGAGGCTCTGTACGCAGCCACACATGCACCCACACACGCACCCGCACCCGTTCAGCCCTCCCCGTCATCGCTGAACTCATTGAAGCATGCAATCGAAACCGATAGCATTCCACTGACATTTGCAGGACCAAGACCTCTTTCGATTGAGAAACTGCGAGCTGCGAAACCAACGTTCACGATTTTAATGAAGGATGGGGTAGTGCGCCCGTCAAGTTCACCATGGGCTTCGCCTATTCACATTAGTGCCAAAGAAGTCACCCGGTGAGTTCAGGGTGGTCTGGCTTTGTAAATACTGTTATAAACCATGACAGGTATCCGCTGCCGCGGATTCAAAGCATTATGGACCACCTTCTTGGCAAAAGGATATTCTCGAGGTTGGACTTGGTTCGTACTTACCACCCATTCTCTATGAATCAGTCAGACATAGAGAAAACCGCGGTCAAAACTCAATTTGGTTTGTGGGAGTACGTTAAGCTCCCATTTAGTCTTCGAAATGCCAGCTGCACCTTCCAGAGGCACATGGACACCCTGTTTCGATGATTAGAATTCATTTTTGTGTACATAGACGACATCCTAGTGTATTCAGACAATATGGACGACTACCTGAAGCACTTGTAACAGGTCTTTGAAATCCTGGTCAAAAATGGTCTCAGAATATCGTTGAAGAAATGAGAGTGGATGAAGGAAAAAATAGACTTGTTAGGACACTGTCTCGGTAGAAGGTATATTCCCACCGGCGAAAAAGATATAAGAGATTGGAAACATGCCGCTACCAAAAGTTGATCACAAACTTTGCAGCCCCGCTGACTGAGCTTGTTCGCCTGCAATCAAAGGCTCGAGATCTCGTATGGAACGAAGAGACAAGTAAAGCATTTGGGAGTTACAAGTCAGTCTTAATCAGCTCAATGAAACTCTGTCACCCGCTTCTCAATGATTCCCCATACCAGCTGGTGACGGATTGTTTCCTGTACGCGGCAAGTGCTGCCCTACATCAGATGGTTGACGGATCTGCAAAACCAGTGGCATCTCTTTCGTGCAAGCTAAGAAGTACGCAGCAAGCATACTCCACCTAAGACAGAGAGCTCCTAGTGGCGTATCTTTTTGGCATGAACTTCAGTCACCTAATTGAAGGTCACCGCGTCACCTTGTCCACTGATCACAAGCCTTTAGTTTCAGTTTTTCATTGCCACTTAGTGCCAAAACAGACAGATAATAACGCCATTTGACAACCTTTCTAGAATACATTAGTGATATCACGTACGTGCGTGGTCAAGATAAGGTAATTGCTGACTCCCTCTCAAAGAACGTCAATTCGGTCCAAATTGACTCTCTTGACCTCCGATCTTTGGCGGCTGCGCAGGAAAATGACGCGTAGACAAAGGAATTTCATTTCCGCCTGAAACCCTACCCTTTTCCCGACAACCGTTTGGCTCGTTGGCATGCATCGGGGCAATCTTCAATCAATTGCACAGTCTGTCACATCCTGGAATCAAGGCTACACTTCGGCTCATCAAATCGAGGTATTTCTAGCCAAAAATGGACAAGGATATCTGATCCTGGAATAGAGGGTACCTCCCTTGTCAGTGTTCCAAAGTAAATCGCCACACAAAATCATCGATCCTCCCTATTGATATTCCTTCCTCGAGGTTTGAAACTGTATTCATCGATATAGTTGGACCACTCCCACCATGTACACTGCCTGGACAATCCTGTCCCTCGCACAATCGGTATTTGTTACCATGCATCGACTGAGCGACAAGATGGAACGAAGCGCTACCGATCATGGATATTAGTGCCGCAATGGTTGCGTTAGCTTTCTTGGATGGGTGGATTTCCAGATTTGGAGTGCCGCTTTATGGTTTTAACCTAATAGACCGCGTAACAAAATCACTTAAAGCGCCATATGCTGTCCATTTCCCGGTTATCGAACGCGGTAATAAAGTTTGGATTTGGGAATTCCGCGATGGAAGACGGGACACTCTCAATAGACAGGTTACAACCAGCGAAATTAACTCCCCCTCAGAATGGTGACGCGCCGAGCGATCAGCGACGCCCTCGGACTCAAGCTGAAGAAAGGAGGAGGGCCAGGTGCACTTCGCTTCGGGGAGTACAGAACACGCAAGAGGACGAAGCCACTGGAATTCACACTGACACGCTTACAGACACCGGAGAGAGGAACGGCGAGACCAACGGGTTCACACACTCCGGGAGACGAGTCACGTTTGCTAGAAATTCGTCGTTTATATATTTTTAATTCTTTGTGGCAGTATTATAGAGAAATATTGTAATGAGAGAAGAAAAGGCATAAATATATACACGCCTCGTTGCCTCTATAGCCTTAGTACATTCATTGCTATGTATGTTTAGGTGTCAGTATTATGTGTATGTAGGAATCTAACGCGAGATAAGCCAGTGATGAATGATTATATATAAAAAGGTATTAGGTATCAATTGATTACTGTTAAAGGGAGGTTTTGGTAACCTGTTAATAGAAGGGGTACTTCACCAGATTATAAGATCTCTACAAATCACTACCTTATTAAGGGAATGACTAGTTTTAGTTTTGAGGGGAAGGATGACTTTACGGCGAATTATTTATCTGACTCCAAAGATAATTGTTTTTAACGGTTTTCCTCTTTGCTGGGCTTGTCGAAGGTTCAAGGCAAAGAGGGACTAATAAAATAAACTCTTTATTCTAATAATGGAATCTTATGATTGCAATCAGTGAGAGAGACAGAGCGTATTAAGCGATAGACTAGTAGTATATATATTATTCGACGCTAGTAAGAGTTAAGGGAGATATAGAAACAAGTCTCGGCAGATTTAAACAGGAGCATGAACGCGGACGTATTCGTTATTAGTCTCTCTGATACTCTCTGATTAACTACCTTTTTAACTGACTGTTTTCTTTCTATTTATATTTGCGTTCTAAATCCAGAAGGCCTGGCTTATACATGGGAGGGCTACCGTCGGACAGCCTACCTCCGTTTTTTATCCTATCCCCAATCTCTGGGCCGGGCTAGGAAGTCTGTTTACAATCTGTGTACCCTTACATGTTAAACCTTTATTTGTCCTTTGATACAAATTTCGCTGCGCTATCTCTTATGGTCAGCAGCTGTGTTTACTCGGGCTCTCCCTAAATAAATATCCGTCTTTGATTGCTCTATCTATCTCGAGACACAGCTTTACCAAACGCAGGTGTTCAATCATTTCATTACTCGTCTTTTTTTCTCACGCTTCTTGCTACATATGTATATTTATTAAACCCATTTTATTTCTAATACACAATTGAATCTATACATTTAATAGAGCATGCTAGGATTTAATAGGACCAATTTGCGTCTATTTGTGGAGGTATTTTTCGGGCATATCAATCCAGAAATTTGGGGGTGCGTGCAGAAGCCTACCTATGCGTGATCCGACCGCTACAAGTACTCTCCCGCCAACGACGGAGTTGAGCATAAGGCTCTATAACACTACATATGTCAGATATACATGTGAAATAGTTTATGGCACTCCTAATATTGGCAGTATTAATAATTTCACAGGGAGTCGATATTCACATAAACAAATATATGTGTCCAAACTGTCCTATTTATGGCAGGTCCTGCCATATCGTATAACAATAATTAATTGATATCTAATACATTTTACATATAATCATTCGCAGCTGGTGTATCTTGCGTTAGGTTCCTACATACACATAAAACTTACACCTACCAAATACATATTAATGCATGTACTAAGCTATACAGGCAATGAGCGTGAATATATTTATGCCTTTTCCTCTCTTTGCAATATTTCTCTATAATACTGCCATAAATAATTAAAAATATATAAACTACTGATTTCTAGAAAACGTGACTTGTTTGCTAGAAATTGTTCTCATAATGTTGACTTTCGTTTATTTATAGATCCCATGCTTAAAGGGGCGTAACCTCTTTTTATTCTTCTTCTCAAGGCGCGGGATGGAGCTAAACATTGGAAACGCATTTGCTAGTCTCTCCGTTGACTGTTGGTCGGAGTTACCAGAAGCGTGTGCGTTCAGACTGGGCTGACAAATCCTATCAATATACGACAGTTGTTTATCGTTAGACACTTTTGTTACGGCTGGCATGGAAGGTTACGCCAGTTCACGGCTGCTAACATTTTCTGTTACGACTGGAGGAGTTACTATTCTGATACGACTGGTGAGGAAGATTACGCCAGTTTACGTCTGGTAACGTCGTATGTTACGACTGGAGGAGGCACGATGTTTGGACCGTCGTCTGATACGACTGGTGAGGAAGATTACACCAGTTTACAGCTGGTAACGTCGTAGCATACGACTGGTGAGGAAGATTACGCCAGCTTGCTGCTGGTAACGTAGTCTTATACGATTGGAGGAGGCACGAAGCTCGGAACGTCGTCTCATACGACTGGTGAGGAAGATTCCGCCAGCTTACGCCTCGTAACGTCGTCTTATACGACTAGAGAAGTCACAATGCTCGATGAAGGAAGAGACTACCAGTTGCTTGAAAATATGATTCGACTATGTCGAATTACACGGGGCAGAAGGACAAAATGAGACAACTTCAAGGTGGTGGACTTATATCTGAGAGTCTCTTCTCTCTCACAAGAAGTTTTATATTTTTTTGCATGCTTATTTCACGGAGTTTTATATTAATTGCCCAGTTATATATGATCCTTTACTAAGTTTTTTTTAGATTTTTACAATTGAGCCAATGGTGATATAGAGCAGTGAACACAGTGGGATGGTTTTTACAATAACTATCCAGTTAACCTTATCATAAGGTTAATGGGGTGGAAATTTCTTGCAACTGAGCGAATGTGAATACATTGTAAAGATAAGGGATACTTCTACTCCTTCCTTAGTATTAGCTAATAGTATATAATTCAAGGTGATTAGAGGTGGAGCCCGACAGATTTTACATAAAAATATCTTTTGCAAAAAATAAACAGTGAAACCACAGGAAATTAGTCGGCGGTATTAAAGAACTTTGATACTTAATAGGGAATATTGCTTGTTGTTGTCATAGGAGTTAGCTGAAGTAGGGAGGCTGGGTTAGCAAAAAGGTGGTTGGGAAAATGGAATGCTTGAGTCATATACTGCACTTTTAGATTCGGAAGATAATGTACATTTTTGTGAATTTCTAAGCTCTTACGAGGGAAGGACAATAAGTTTTGCAACTCGGATATAAGGAAACGAGATATGAGGAAATGTGTTTTATTATTTTTCAATATAACTACCCTCGACTTCAATGCACTTGTGCCACTTTTCCCTGAGGCTTCGAATTCCCGACAACTAGAAATCTCCCAACTGCTGTTTAATCCACTCCTAGACGGCGAACTGGACATCTTCATCGTCTCTAAACCGGCGTCCACGCAGTGCAGCCTTGGGCTTGCGGAATAAAAAGTAGTCGCTATGGGCCAGATATAGACTGTAGGGGGGATGGTTGAGCTCTTCGAAACCGCACTCACTCAGGGCAGCTTATGCAACTCTGGCCTTGTGGACAGGGGTATTGTCGTGGAGGAGCAGGACACCACGTGTCAACTTGCCGCGTTGCTTCTGACGGATGCACTTCTTCAACCCCACCAGTTCCTCGGCGTAATGTTGGCCTGTGATGGTCCTTCCACGAGGCTCATATTCCACCATCAAGACTACCTCAGAATCCCAGAAGATGTTGGCCATGATCTTCCCGGCTGAGGGTTGGGTCCGGAACTCGATGGGGGTCGGAGAGCCTCTGTGCTTCCAGGCCATGCTTTCAAGCTTAGTCTCGGGATCCCAGTGATGACCCACGTTTAATCACCTGTCACTATGCGTGACTCGAATCCCGCCAGGTCTTGGTTGTACAGGAGCAGCAGCTCCTCCGAACTTTGACGACGTTGAAGTCGATCATGGGGCGTGAGGTTTCGTGAGGTTTCTAGGGACCCAACGGGCAGAGACCTTGGTCATGGCTAAATTGTCGTGGATGATGTTGATAACACTTCCATGTGATATTCCAAGTTCTTGCTCGATTTCTTCGACCTTCACCCGTCGATTTTCGAGGATCATCCTCTCCACACGGGCCAAATTGTCCTCGTTGCTCACGTCTGATGGGCGTCCTGAACGGGGGTCATCTTTGAGGGACTCACGACCATGGCGGAACTCCCTATTCCAGCGAGCAGTGGTTGCATAGGAAGGGGCGGTGTTGGTGTACACTACAACCATGCGTTCATGGATCTCTTTTACATTCTTGCCTTCCTTGGTAAAAAATTTGATCGCTGCACGGTGCTCAACCTTCTCCATTGTTGAAATATTTGTGACTGACGATCTGCGATCAGCTACCGCTTCTTAAATAGACGAGGCAGAAGCGTGCGGCTGCAGGTCCTGACTTGTCATAACTTGTCCTAACACCCCCACAAAGAGCCATTACCCTTCCTCTGTTTTACCCTACCGATTCACAAAACTTATTGACCGCCCCTCGTATTTCATGCTTATCTGATAATCTTTTAATTATCATTAGTTACATTATTATTATTATCATTATTATTATTATTATCATTATTATCATCATTATTATTTCATTATTTTTACCGTCGTTATTATTACTATCATTATTATCATTATCATTATTGTTATTATTATCAAAATTATTATTATCATTATTATTATTATTATAATAATAAAAATTTATAGTACATTTGGAGTTTTATTATAGGCAAGGATGTAATCCTAACACTTTCACGAGAGTTCAACCAGTCAAAGCATATATCACTCTGTATTTGCTTGGTCCCCCTTGTTATCAAGCATCGATATCTTTTCGTCCCGCAGCTGCTCCTTTGTATATGTTTGTGTGTGGCCGCGTGGGAAACCAGTTATTCACTTGCCTTTCTTATACTTTCCTAATATATGTATAGTTGTGAGAGATCCCGATTGTACGACGGTTTTTTATCCGGGCAGTGTACACGGTGAAAGTTGTCTAACGATATCAATATGCACCGTTTGGAATTTTGAAGACGGAATATTTATGGGCAGAATTAGAGATTTTGTGTAGCGATCGATCTTGGAGGACTGACATGAGAGGCACTCCATTGCATAGGAGCGAATATCCCTGTCCATATTAGCCATAAGTAAGGAGACTTAATTAGACAAAGTGATGCCTTGATCCCACGGTGTGACAAATTGTGTAATTCACTGCAGATATTCCTTCTGCATACAGTCGGGACGAACACTCGTGGGTATCTAGACGTTATTTCACACCATAGTTGAGCTTCTCTGGGAAAAGGGAAAGATTTTAATCATTAGGGAAATGCCTTCGTTTCCTTGTCAGTATCCTGCGCTTCCGCCAAAGCTAGGGGGTCAAATGAGTCAATTCGGACCGAATTGACGTTCCTCGATAGGCAGTCAGCAACTAGGTTGTCTTGACCTCGCACGTAGGTGATTTTGCTGTCCAATGGTGTTGCTCCCTGACGGAAAGGATGATACTAGAGTTTTGTGATCTGTGCATAGGGTAAAATGGCGACCATCAATCATGTGCCGGAAGTGGATCACAGCAAGATATGCCGCTACGAGCTCTCTGACGTAAGTGGAGTACGTTTGTTGTGTCCAGCTTATATTTTTCGAGAAGAATGCCACCAGTTGCGGTGATACATTTACCATCTGCTGAAGGGCAGCTCCTGCCGCCCATTGGTAGCAATCCGTCACCAGCTGATATGACGAATCATTGGGCAGCGGGTGTCAGAGCTTCGCGGAGTTGATTAAAACTGATTTGGTACTATCAAATGCTCCCCGTTCATCATTCTTTTATTCGAGCTCACGAGCCTTGAGTTGCAGGCGTGCAAGCTCGGTCAGCGGGGTTGCAATTGCGACGAAATTCGGAATCATTCTTCGATAGAATCCCAACATGCCCAAGTATCCTCTTAGTTCCTTGTAATCTTTCGGTAACGGCATGTCTCTAATTTCTTTTATTTTCTTGGCCGGTGATCAAATTCCCGCAGCCGAAATGTGATGCCCTAGAAAATTAATTTCCTCTTTCGCTAGTTTGCATATCTCCAAAGATATTTGTTTACTCTTCTCGACCAGGTTTCTAAAAACTTAATCTAATATCCAAATGGTCGTCCAGATTGTTCCAAACTATCAAGATGTCGTTTAGATATACATAACCGAATTCTAATCCTCTAAACATGTTATCCATATGTCTTTGGTATGTGAAGCTTTCATTCAGGAGTCCAAATGGTAACATCATGTATTCCATAAATCAAACAGCGTTACCACAGCAGCCTACTCTATGGCCGCCGGGTTCATGGGGATTTGATAGTAAGCACGAACAAGATCTAACCGAGAGAAAATTGTTTTACTATGTAGGTGATATGCCACACTTTGTATTCTCGGCAATGGATATATGTCGTCTTTGTGATCGCATCGACTTGACTTAAGGGCGCAAGTCATAATAACCCCTTTCTCTGAGTCTGCCTGATGTCTCTCCCTCCAGTCCACCCTGCCCCAAGCCAGTTGTTCATACTCGTTCAAAGGCAGCACAACATCTACAGCAATCTGGCTCCTCCATCTCTACGGTGGTCTACCTCTCGGTCCCCTACCTTAAAAGCTGCGTTATAGGCTTGTCGCATTAAGCGCGCGGAAATCGCTGACCACCCTGTACTCAACTGCTGAGTTCTTCGGGACCATGTGAATCGGCGAAGCCCATGGTGATTTTGACAGCGCACGTCCACTTCATCCAATAGTGTTTCAAACGTTGTTTTGGTAACTTGCAGCTTCTCTATTGAAAGAAGTCTCGGTCACGCGAATGTCGGTGGTGCACTGCCGGTCTTAATTGTGTGCAACACTAAGTTTGGTGAAGATAGGGATGAATTGGCGGATGCGAGGCTTTACAAAGCCTCATATTCCTCCAAAATGGCTTTTCAATGGAGCGGTAGGTGCAGTAGCTCATTAATAATTAAAGCTACCGCAGGCTGCTTTGATACTGTCACTTTTGATACGAGTTTGGTTTGTTCGTCCTTAAGTATGGTCCAGTTATATTTGATTTAGTTACTAAGTTTTTCTAGATTTTACAATTGAGCCAATGCGATATAGAGCATTGAACACGGTGGGATGGTTTTGACAATAACTATCCAGTTAACCTTATCATAAGGTTAATGGAGTGGAAATTTCTTACAACTGAGCCAATGTGAATATATTTTTGAAGATATAGGATACTTCTACCTTAGTATTAACCAATAGTATATATTTCAAGGTGATTAGAGGTGGAGCCCGACAGGGTTTACCTAAGAATGTCTTTTGCAAAAGACAACAACATTGAAACCACAGCAAACTAGTTAGCGGTATAAAAGAATTTTGATACTTAACAGGGAATATTGCTTGTTGTTGTCGTAGGAGTTAGCTGAAGTAGGGAGGCTGGGTTAGCAAGAAGGCAGTTGGGAAAATGGAATGCTTGAGTCATATACTGCACTTTTAGATTCGGAAGATAATGTACATTTTTGTGAATTTCTAATCTCTTATTTCATGTTTATCTAATAATCATTTAATTATTGTTATTACTTACATTATTATTATTATTATTATTAGCATTATTATTATCATTACCATCATTATCATTATTATCATCACCATTATTATTTCATTATTTTTACAATCATCATTATTATTATCATATTATTAATATCATTATTATTTGTATTATCATCATCATTATTATTATCATTATAATAATAATAATAATAATGATAATATTGTACATTTGGAGTTTGATTATAGGTAGGGATGTAATAATCCTAACACTTTCACGAGAACTCAACCGGTCAAACCATATATCACTGTATTTGCTTGGCTCTCCTTGTTATCAAGCATCTGTATCTTTCCGTCCCGCAGCTGCTCCTTGGTGTATATGTAGGTATCTATGTCACCGCGTGCGAAACCATTTATTCGCTTGCCTTTACTATGCTTTTCCTAATAAATGTACCGTTGTGATATAAGTATTTTCCTATTTTACATTGGTTTACTACTTATTACATGGCATATTACATAATTAATTAATGTGTGTTCAATTTCAAGATTTCATAGATCCACCGAGCACCCATTTATGGGATTTGCTCACTTGGCCGACCTATCCTGCAATTTTTATGCCACAGGCCTAGTTTCCTTGCACTCTGGATGTCACAGGTCTAAACCTATCTGCCTTGTGATTGTTTAAAAATTATGTCATGGCAGGTCACTCCTGCGTCGGTCGGTTGATGCTGGCTCGCACATGCGTCGGTAGGTCGCAGCTAGGTCGCGCACGCGTCGGCGGCGGGGCGCTGCCTGGTGAAAGAGGAAGGAAGACATATTGCGAAACGGAGTGAAGAAAATGTAACAAAGTATCGATAAACTTTTTTTTCAGAATTGCATAAATATTAGCTCTTCCGATGTAATTTAATGAGCTATAACATTTTATTTTATTAGAAAACTCAAAAACCCTGAAAATGACCGCGCTATCGTCGTCTTATATTACCGATGGATTATTTGCAAGTAAAGTAGCAAGAACTGATTTCCCCACCTTTGGGCAATGTTATACATACCATATAGCTAATGGAGTGTCAGTTTTTACACTTGAACTTTATGCAATCTATAAGGCTATTTTGTATTTTCAACAAACAAAACACCTAAGTTGTGTAATATGCGCACTCTCTTTGCCATACTTGCCATATCCCATGTATCTACTCAACATTACTAAATTATACAAATTCTTAATGTTCTTACCTCTATAAAAGAAAAGGGTGTTTCATATGAGTCTCAGGGCATAGAGGAATTATAGGAAATGAAATTGCAAATAAAACCTCTGTATACCCTGAAATTTAATTTGGCCCCCTGCATTGCAAATACGAGTATATGCCAGGTGTCATGGTAGGCTGCATACGGTAGTCCATGAAGTTATACCAATGATCTAAACCATAATACAATTAATAGGTTGTGCCAAAAGACGAGAAGTTATAGCTTCAAGACAATTTCTATCATGTAAATTCAACAATCAGGCATACTTTAATGGACAAGCTCCTATAAGATACAATCAGTGCAATGTAGGAGTATCAGTGAAACTAGTTTTGATAGAATGCCTACAGCTTGATTTCTATTTGAGGGCCACTGAAATGACACTGTCGTAAACTCAATGTAGACTCGTATTGAATATCCTATTAGCTAAAGATTTCCCACTCAAAATTGTGATAAAGTTTTTAAAGGATATAGGATTATATGTACAATAATATTTTAATAGGAACTCATTGATCTTAATATACTATAGCAGTGCGTTACCAATTTCACCAGTTTATGGAGGGTTGGTTACCAATTTATCGGTGGAATAGAGGTCACCAATTTTAGTGCGATCTGGGCCACCATGCAGGTTATGGTAAATAGATGCGGGGTTACCAATTTCTGGTAAAGGCGAATTAAGTATATGACTGCTTAATATGATTTGTTCCCGGGTATTCTTATTGTTGGCTGGGTTTAACGAAGGTTTACAAGTAATCGAGGTAAAGGAGGTAGTAAAAATATGCTTTTATTCCAATAAGGGCCTAATAAAGGGTCAAGCGGCACGTCAAGAAGTACTTTGCGGGATACAAGCAGGTTTTCTTATTCCTCGCGAAGTATTGAATTCTGGAGCGACAAGACTTCAGCGAATTAAAAGGAGTTCAGTAACGCTAAGATGAGAACGAATTGATCTTAATGTCTTAAGTGAATCGAACTTCTCCTTTACGAAAATAATAATAATCAATAATCTCTCTCTTGCACGACTATATATACGGTTTCATTTCTAGGGGGGCGTGGCCTAACTCGTCTGTGGGACAAACCTCTGTCGCCGGGCTCATATGTTCCACACACTGGCCGGAGTTACTAAACAGCTGTGTATTTACAATATACTTACATATTTCAGATAATTTGATATCTATTCTATGACCCGATTTTACATATCTGTTATAATTTCCTCTGGTTGTATTTTGTGTTTACCCAGCTGCTTTGTTGGCTCCCGTCTTCTGATAACTCTATTATCTCAAGACGCGAATTGTTTGTTATGCGTTTCCTCTTATTGACTCAGGTGTTCAATTTGATAGCTTTCGTGTTCGTATATTTGTGCCTACTCGCGTGCTACTATGACGACGGCTTGTCTCATTTTATTCATACAAATTAATATATATATATATATATATATATATATATATATTTTCTCAATTTCTGTAAACAAATTGAAATATGTGCCTTCATCTACTTATTCTCATATTATACATAGTATACCTTGTTATTCACATGAAAGGAAATTTATTCGGATTTGCTAAGTCTGTAGGAAGCGTGTTATATAATATCGCTCCTGGCACCCAAATTGCAGGATTAATAGCAAGGACATGATCACATTAAAAAGTATATATATTAAAATTACATACTTTCTAATAATAAAATATAATATATTTCTTTTAACGCAATATTTACCGTATCTTTTGGGAATATCGACTTAGGTCCGTTGACCTTGTTAGATTATGTACATTGGGCATTATAGTTGCAAGGAATCCATAAGCTATATCATTATTTCCTTAGGAGTCCATGAGCTACACTACAAAATACACAACATGCTACTCTTTTGACTTTAGTTATCGCTCTTTCAAGTTTCTCAGATTTCAACACTGCATTTAATTGTGTTCCGACAAATATACCAAGCTTGATCTTTGCCTCAGAAAACTGAAAATTTGAGACCGAATTCTTGAAAGGATTCTCCTCAAAATCTAAGGCTTTCAATAACAGTTTTATCAATTCCAATTTTATATGAAGTGGGGGAAATAAAACTTTAGCAGGTTTCACAAGAGGCTGCCTGATAACATTTAACTTCACTGGCTGCAATTCATGTTACTGGGGCTACTGAACCTTTTGTATATGATGAACATCAATCAGCTCTGTTATCCCATAAGCAAAGGAAACACAAATATTTTGTGTATCTACCTTGAAATTATCTTCAACTCCCCACAAACATCCCAGTTGATTTTGTCAAGAAGCTCTTTACCAGTATTGTAATCTTATTCTTTCTTCCATTGTGTGGAAACATTGCTTTGAAACTTCATATTGAGCTGTCTATGAATGGTCACTATTCTGTAGAATTACGCTTGAATCCAACAGCAGTAAATAAACCATTCTTTGTAGAAACACAGATCCCCACTAACATAAAAGTAAATTTCAAATACATCGTCTTTTACATTACACAGATATCCTGGATGTTAAAATTTTAGCTCCTGTTTTAGTGAGACCAACTCATTGGGGGCCACCACTTGAACATTTAAAAAAAACAGAGGTCCAAGTTGGGTGTGATAAAGTATTTTTTCACAAACAGAATGCTATATTACTAGAATGGTTTACCGCAGAAAACAATAAACTGTTAAAATTTAAATGTTTTCAAGCGCACATGAAGTAGCCCAAAGGTTAAGAAAGGTTCCAAAGTTAGAATTTATTTTATAAGGGGGCCGCCTGGGGTCACTACTTTGAGGAAAGCAAGGTCACCAGTTATGGGGTACCCGGGTTTTATACATATAAGGAAAACGATCACCGGTTACCAGTTTGTCGGTAGAGACGTAGGGGATGCCATATAAGGTTGAGGCATGAAGGGCAAGTTACCGTTACCTTTATAACGTGATATAGGGTTGATCACGGGTTACCACTTTATGGTAGGAGAAGAAAGGCCATCCAGGGATGTTACTTTATGTTACAAACGGGTAAAGGTAACAGTTCCTGTTATGGTTAAAAATGACGCAGGTATTTCACGAGGTCCCTACTGTCTCCGGCGTAAAGTGATAGGTGGTGTTAAGTTTGTATCTGACCCCAAAGATACTCAAACCATATATGGGCTTGGTTGGGCTTACTGAATTATTGTGATTGAGAAAGGACTGAGAGGAATCACGTAAAATAAAAAATAAAGTTTAATTCCAAACGAACAAAACAAACAAATGAGGCTCGCGTTTACAGAGTACAAGCAGGGAAATTTCCTACTACCGGTCAGGAAAGCGAGAGGGACGAGAACAAGATTTAGGCGGTTAAGACGGGAGCTTCGCTACGCTATACGAAACGTAATTAATAACGGGGCGACTCTGAGATCGAGAATTAGAATCAAGAATGAGGATGCGTTCTCCATTTTTCCTCTATAAGTAGGGCAGGGGAAAGGCGTGGCCTCTTCCTGCCTCCAGGGCACGCCTTCTTTAGATCTGCTTGCAGGACGGGATCTCTCGACCAACATTTTTCCCTTGTCCCGTGGTCATGGATCCATGGTGTCTAAAGATTGACGCTTTCTTGATATAAATTTTATAACACTTGATGCAGCGACGGCAGCCTCGTCCTAATCCCTTTTCCAGACAGGATGTGTTCGTTTTATTACACTGTCGCCAAATTTTTATTGATATCTAAATTCACGGCTTTCCGTTTAATTACAGACCTGTCTACAAATATCATGTATATATATATATATATATATATATATATATATATATATACAATATTTGTAGACAGGTCTGGAATTAAATGCGTGGACATTTGATACAATTTTCCCTATTCGTGTGAGGGACTTTGCTGGTGCAATTTTAATGCCAGGGCCATGATCTCCACAGAGAACTCTCCTCCTAGTAACGTAGTTGGAGAGAGAGAGAACATTGCACATCGTAAATAGACAAGCAGGTACATTTCTAATATATGCACAGGGCAATGAAATTAACATCACTTATTCATGGATACAACTGTGTTTAGAGAAAACATGTACAACCTTCCCCCCCCCAAGGAAATACATAGCATATTGCTATATCATGGCAATAATCATTACATTGATCAAAGTTACAAGGCAAAAATGGTTTAGCGAGGCTTTTATGTATATTTATGCATCCTTTAACATACAACTTCTACTGTGCATAACAAAAATAACATGGATCAGCGAGGCTTGCATATATATTTATGCCTCTTATGACATACAAGAGTGACGATCTATTCATGATTACGCAAAGCTTAATAATAATTATACAAATTGTCTCTGGCAAACGAGATCCTTCTCCCGGGCGCTTGACCATTCCGGGCTGCACGTTTTCTTCCTCGATTCTTGCTGTAGCGTCTTGCGCGTCGCCAGAGATCGTTGCTTCTCCTGTTGCAGGATTTTCACGCGACGAACTGCGACTGGGCCTCTTGTGCTCATCTTGCGTCATTTCGAGTCGTTGATTACGCGGCACGTCATCATCGCGTAAGGTGGGCACTTTCGCCGGTCTTAGTCTGTCTATTGAGACAGTGTCTCTTCCTTCATCAGGGTATTCTAGCTTGAATACCTTGCTACCACGCTCGCTCACCCAAAATGTGCTAGCATATGGCGCTGCGACTTAAGGTCCCGTGGCACGTAAAGCTTAGTCACCGAGTGCAGGTGCCCTAAAGATACTTTCGTGAAGTCGATATGTGCTATTCTCTATGAGAGCTCTTTAATGAACTTAGCATCCGATTTCGATGAGGACGACGAGACTAGAGCCTTTAGGTGCCTTCTTAGGAGGCAATAAGTGAACTGGTGAGGCCAATGGCGAGCTCCACGGACGCACGACCCCTCCTTCAATAATTCTTCGAGAGTTGCCCTCGTAACCTGTAATCTCTCCATCGAAAGAGGCCTAAGCCGTGCAAAGGACGGTGGGGCACTGCCAGTATCGATATTGTGGGCAACTGAGTGTAGAGATGGTGGTGATGGGTGAGCGGGAGCAAGTCCGTACAGAGCCCCATCTTCTTTCAGAATGGCCCTGCACTTGGGGTGGGGGTGGGGGTATGTTCTTAGATCATTTATGATCAGGGCTACCACAGGTTTTCCAGATAATTTAACACTTGAGGCAAGTGGATTCAAGCGATTCACTCGGCCCAGCCAATTCGCCACGATTAATGAGACACTTGCCCTTGTGTCAATTAAAAATTTGCGCTTTTTATCATACATTTTCGTGGCGACGGTGAAAACTAATAGCATATCAGCGGCCACGCCCACTAAGGCATGCCTGACTCGTTTCCCCGATGGACTGGCGAAGATGGCCTGGAGGAAGGTTGCACTTGCAAGCGTTTTCCTCTTTTTGGCCACCTGCACCAGTGCTTATGAAACTAGGCCTCCTCACTAAAGTACAGGTGCAAGCGGCAAACCAAAGGTTTCCATTTTCTTCGGAATGGTCGCAGTCCTTCCGATATATTACGCCCACTGTAATTATCCTTAGGCACCGATCGTGCAAAACCCGCCGAATAATTTACGCACTTATCACGTGCTTTGTTAGAAAACACAACGGACGCGGATACGGCACTGCATTTTTCGGAATTTACACCATGACACCGCTCTTTAGGTCTTTACCGAACTTAGTAAGCTCATCTGCCAGTTTACCAAATTTGGATAGGGTTAGTTCTTTTTGTGTAGCAATTATAGGCGCAATGTTGAGCGGTAAGGATGATATAAATTTGTGACGAGCGAGGTCCTCGCCTACTCCTTCAAAATTGATTGAGGGCCGGCCTGTTAGTGCAGAGGATGCTATTAGCTTTTCGAATAGCTCAGGCTTACTCTGCTCGAAAAGGGCGATTACTTCTGTTTTCAGCATTTGGTAGTTATGCTCATCCAAGATGGCTGCCGGCAGACAGTCAACAGTGAGGCTAATATGTGAAGGAACTTGGTCTCCTCCTTTTTTTTAGCCCAGAAATGTGAAAATGCGTTTCCACAATGGGAAACCAACCTGAGACTGCTGATCCATTCAAGATGGTCGGCTTGATGTTAATGGCGTTCACGAAGTCCCGTTTGCCTTGTCTTTCCTGATGGATGCTTGCAAACTCCATTTCTTTGATGCCTTCACTGCTCACGATGTAACGTTCACAAGTTATATGGGGGCCACCTGAGGTCGCCTATTTGAGGAGAGGAAGGTCTAAAAATTGTTGTGTGCAAATTAAGGAAATAGTATGCAAAACCTAATAAATAAAGAACCAAAGAGAATTAGGAAATGAAACTATATACATATGTGTTAAACTGTTTAAATAGATATGAGTCAAGCAGTCGTTAGATTTGCGCGGAAGCCCATGAACATAAAAAGATATCAAAAGTGACCAGCTGGACATACGAGGATCGCACACAAACAAACATACGCGTGTTGGGAACATTTATCAGCAGCTGAACAAATATAAGACTGACCAGAGAATTTTCACCGACATCTGCAGCAAGCAATTCCCTATGGGAATCGCTTGGAAATATATATGCACAACAGGTACACAGAGCAGTCGGAAGCTCCGCCCAGGGATGGAAATCACGAACAAACTAGAGGACTTGCTCCGCCCCTTGGAGACAAAATATATACAGGGTGTTCGAAAAATAATGGTACATACTTTGACAGTTGGTATAAAAGCCCCCAAAAAACTACTCTTACAAGAATAAGTAAAAGTCCAAAGATCCATCATTTCTGAGATTTTGAATCTTAAAGATTGGAAGTCTCTAGAGATATTTCTTACTTTCGGCATTATCCTTGATCCGCAAATATGGCAACAGTTGTTTGCTTTAATGGTCGTCTGCTATCAGTGAACATTGTGAAATGGTTCCGACAATACGAATCGCTTAACAAATTATGAAATGGCAGATTATGTATATGGTTCGGCGAATGGCAATGCTCGATTGTATGCAGAGCGTTTTCCCAACCGTCATTTGTCTGATCATCGCGTTTTCACCAGGATGTATCAATGGCTGCGAGACACTGGCAGTTTTCAGGTAAACAGAAGAAAAGTGGGTGGTCGTCGTGGGCGAGTTAGCGCTGAGAACAAAGAGTGGATACAACAACATTCCAATATAAACCCACGTACAAGCACTCGGGCCGCAGCAAATGCACTTGGAATGCGCTATCACCCAATAGTATGGCAAACACTCCATCATAACGGCCTCTACCCGTACCATTTCCAGAGAGTGCAAGAGCTCCTTCAAGCCGACTTTAACCCTCGTGAACGGTTTGCACGTAGGTTCATGAATAAGACCATTGAAGATAATGAGTTTCCAAAGTATGTGCTCTTTAACACACACAACTTACACATGTGGCAGAGTGAAAACCTTCACGCTGTGCATCAGAGCTACCACCAACACCGGTTCAGTGTTAGTGTGGGCTAGTATTATTGGTACCAATTTGGTTGAGCCCTATGTGCTTCCAACGCATTTAATAGGAGATCACTATGCAGTATTAATACGGGAGGTATGCCTGACCTTCTGGATGATGTGCCTTTGGCTATTCGACGTCAAATGTGGTGCCAACATGACGGCGCTCCAGCGCATGGCTCAAGGAATGTGCGACAATATATAGACCGTACTTTTTCCAACAGATGGATAGGACCCTTTGGGCCAGCTAGTTTTCCAGATATGACACTTTGGTCAAGCGAGGTCTCCAGATATGACACTTTTGGACTTCTTGTGAGGCCACATGTTGGAAGGATAGTGGACACTGCATGACTCATCGCGGATAATTCACCAGTGTTTGATCGTGTTCAGGAAACTTCTGCGTAGCTACCAGACCTGCATTGACGTCAGGGGATGGGGGGGATAATGAGTACATAATGAAGTATGTACTCAAATGTGTTTCCCTCACCTACTACTATGGGGACTGCCCCCACTAGAGTTAGTTATACCCTACTTAACTTTACGATTCGATATCTCGAAAACGATCGATTTTTGGACATTTACTCCCTAGTGTAAAAGTCGTTCTTTTAGAGTTGTATACCTACTGTCAAAGTATGACCATTAGTTTTCAAACACCCTGTATATATAGACACATTTTGATTATTCAGAAGTTCATTAACTCAATTCATTTGCCTTTAGTAGCGTCACAGAATCCGGTTTACTCGCCTAAGTCCTGCCCACTTTAGACGATACTTTACGTAAAACAGTAAGTCTACACATTGGCCGCAAAAAAAGTCGAGACGTTTCCGCTTGCCCCTTTAATAGGCCAATTCAAGAATAAAGTTATATTTTCTTTGTCGCGTCCTTTCGAAGTCCTTTACTTACTCCGATTACCGAGACACGTTCGGTAAGGCCAGCCTAACGCATACTCCTCGTGAGAAATTAGGAGTCAACCAATTTGTAAAGTAGGCCCATTGCTTAAATTCCTCGTCACCCGTCGATGACTCCAATACACACCCTTATAATTACCGACCACGCACCCACAAACGGGTAAGATTAACCTCCCTATAAAATGGTGACCCTCTTCAACCGAAAAGTTAAGGTGACGAAAAAATGGACGCATCGGACCCATCAACAGGCAGGCCAACGAGAGGCGGAGATCGTGAACGCCATCACCATCAAGCCATCTGTCCTTAAAGAAGCTGCAGTTGCAGGTTGGTTCAAGATTGCAGAAGCCCAGTTTCCCATTTCGAAAGTAAATAGGATAGAAAATTCTTCATTATTTGGCTACATTACTTCCCGAGACCGTCTTCCGGCTGCAATCTTATCCACTCATAATTACCAGCTCTTAAAGACAGGTGATTGGGTTCTACGAAAGGACGAAACCCGAGCTTTTGAGAAGTTCATTGCCTTCTCCATACTCACCGGTCTACCTTCTACCAATTTAGAAGAACTAAGGATAACTTCTCTGCAGGTACGAATTGGTGAGACACAAATTTATCTAATCACTACCAGCCAACATCGCGCCCATAATTGCTACCCAGAAGGAACTTACCCTATCCCAGTTAGGAAAGCTTGCGAATGAACTAATGCCATTCTATAGAGCAGTGTATTGATGTTAATGATAGCAGTGAATCCTTAGTACGTATTCGGATATGAGGAAAAGCGTTTTATTATTTTTCAATATAACTACCCTCGATTTCAATGCATTTGCGCCACTTGTCCCTGAGGCTTCGAATTCCCAACAACCAGAAATCTCCTGACTGCTGTTCAATCCACTCCTGGACGGCGAGCTGGACATCTTCATCGTCCCCAAACCGGCGTCCACGCAGTGCAGCCTTGAGCTGGCGGAATAAAAAGTAGTCGCTAAGGGCCAGATCTGGAATGTAGGGGGGATGGTTGAGCTCCTCGAATCCGCACTCGCGCAGGGCAGCTTGTGCAACTCTTGCCTTGTGGACTTTGACGACGTTAAAGTCTATCATGGGGCGTGAGGCTTCTAGGGACCCAACGGGCAGAGACCTTAGTCATGGCTAAATTGTCGTGGATGATGTTGACAACACTTCCATGTGATATTCCAAGTTCTCGCTCGATTTCTTCGACTTTCACCCGTCGATTTTCGAGGCTCCTCCTTTCCACACGGGCCACATTATCCTCGTTGGTCACGTCTGACGGGCGTCCTGGATGGGGGTCATCTTCAAGGCACTCACGACCATGGCGGAACTCCCTATTCCAGCGAGCAGTGGTTGCATAGGAAGGGGCGGTGTCGGTGCACACTGCAAACATGCGTTCATGGATCTCTTTTGCATTGCCTTCCTTGGTCAAAAATTTGATCAGTGCGCGGTACTCAACCTTCTCCATTGTTGAAAAATTTGTGACTGACAATCAGCGATCAGCCACTGCTTCTTAAATAGACGAGGCAGGAGCGTGTGGCTGCAGGTCCTGACTTGTCATAACTTGTCCTTACACCCCCACAAACAGCCATCCCCCTTCCTCTGTTTTGCCGTACTGATTCACAAAACTTATTGACCTCCCCTCGTATATGTGTATTTCTAATAATAGAAGTGATAATTATATAAATAATGTCAATTCTACAGGTAGTGCGCGTCAGTGCCTATAAGCGCGTACCCTACTGAGAACCGCCCCAATTTTGTGCAGCGAAATAATGATCACAGTGCTTATAATATACCGATAGGATTGCAACCATTTCGAAGGAACCAAAGACCTGTAGTATGCCGTTCACGTTTGAACTTTGGTGACAATGAGAAATTCTGCAAACCCTGGTTCATGTGACCGAAGAGAGGAGAGCACTTGCAGATGCAACCTTCCTCCAGGCCATCTTCCCCAGCCCCGGCGGAAAACTATCAGATCATTCCATTGCAAGTGCGGCCGCTGGTATTCCATCTGTTTTCACCGTCGCCGCTAAAGTGAATAAAAATAAATGTTTCTCATTGAAACGATGATGTGTCAATAATTCCGGCTAAATTGTTGAATTTGCGTAAATTGCGCGAGTCCATTGTAAATATTACGACGTCTAATGGCAGTAGAATAAAAGTGCACAGCGAGATACACACGGATATAGTTATCATAGTCTTCGCCAATCATTCAGCTGGTCATTTGTGGTCGCGGGTACCACTTCAACGTTATTAGGAATTGACTTTCTGAGGCATTTTAATCTCTTAGTGGACTGTGCGCTCGGCATACTTATCGACGAAAAAAAACAAACTCGTATCAAAAGAAACTATAAGGGGCGCCTGCGGTAAATTTAATTATTAATAAACTACAACACTTACCGCCCCATTGCAAAGCCATATTGGAGAAATATGAGGCTTTGTACATCCCGCACCCGCTAATCCTTTCCCATCTTCACCGAACTCAGTGTTTCACACAATTGAGACAGGTAGTGCTCCACCGACATTCGCCCTGCCAAGGCCCCTTTCAATGATGAAGCATGTTGCTAAAGCAACTTTCGAAACACTAATGGAGGAGAAAGTCGTGCGCCCGTCAAAATCACCCTGGGTGTTGCCGATTCACATCCTACCGAAGAAGTCTCCCGGTGAGTACAGGGCCGTCGGAGATTTCCGAGCGCTCGATGCGATCACAAAACCCGAAAGATACCCATTGCCGCGAATTCAAAGTGTGTCAAACCGCCTCCATGGGAAAGGATTTTTTCAAGGTTGGATCTGATTCGTGCTTGCCATCAAATCCCTATGAACCTGGTAGACATAGAGAAGACTGCGGTGATAATGCTGTTTGGATTATGGGAGTATGTGAAGAGATGGGACGATTCCTCCAAATTTTGCGATTCCGAGTCCGATTTCAGTTATAAGATACGATTCAGATTCCTTCACAAAATAGAATATTGATTATATGATATATATTGTTAAAAAAATAATGTTATACATATTATAATTTGCTATCTATTACAGCTTTACTATTAGTAATTGTCAATAATAATCATTAAATAATAAATATAATAAAACTTATTAACTTTTTTACGTACCATCGATTCATGATTCCTTCCGTGTAATAATAATAATCGATACCAATAATAATTAATAAAGTTGTTACATTAAGTAATAGAATATAGTAAACAAATAATTTAAGATAAACATTGTGCCTAAGTTTACATAGTATCTGCTAGCAACTAATCTTCTGATATAGTGCCTTATGCTGGAAGTTTGGTATCGTTAGTCGTCACAACCAAGTGAATTTAGATCTTTGATAGTGAATAATGCAGTTTATGTAGAAATTGTAATTCAAATCAGACTAATTCCATAATGTCAACTAATAACGACTAATGTATTAAATAATATTAATATTCAGCTATTATGATATTGTTACTCAAAATTTAACATAGACTGGGAGTAGGAAGCGCGCGGAGTATAACACGTCTACGTTGGCGGCTGTTAGTCAAATGAACAACAGGGCAGTCCGTTGCCGAAAGAATTTTAGCAATAGTACCTACACTTGCATCAGCTGTTCTAAATGACGCCTGACCGGCCTTCATTTCACGCACATAAACAATTAAACATACAATACATTTCTTATACAGTCAGATCTTCAATATTAATTGATATTAAATAGTGATGCATTCTTGTCCACTAATCTAAATCTATTAGTAAATAGCTTATTAACGTTATAATTTTACTGAATAATAGGACATGAGTAGATACATAACTTGATTGACACTATCGGGAAATAAACGATGTTTAAAATTTTGATTCAGCTAATTGGCAAGTAGGAAAGAAAGTTAAAATTCTAAAAAAAAAATTGAAAATCTCTCTACTGAAATTTCCAAGGCCCGAAAACTGGGATTATTTTCATCGATTCCGATTCTGATTCCCGCAAATTTTAAGATTCTTACGATTCTCGATTCCGATTCCAATTCCGATTAATCGTCCCATCTCTAACGTGAAGCTTTCATTCGGCCTCTGGAATGCAAGTTGCAAATTACGACACATGTGATAACCTGTTTCGTTGATTAGTGTTTGTTTATGTCAGGGGAGGGTAACCTTTTCAGAGTGAGGGCCAGATGAGACTGTTGGGAGCAGGCCGCCGGCCAAAGTGACAAACGAAATCCCCAAAGTGACCATATATATATAGTAGAATACATTATACAAGAATTTAATTGAAAAACATACAAATCAGTGAAATGGCTGGTGCTGTTTGCCTTGTTTCCTCCATAACTCCAATTCCTCGTAAAGGACGCGGCGATTTGCCTTCGTAGTCGCCGTGCTGATGGGGCTTAGTACGGCTAGGGGGCCTCGAGACCTGCAGGCTCGCATATTGAGCTTAGAGGGGGCCACCATACTCCCCCCCCCTTTCTTCCCCGACAAAAGACTTTGTCACCAATGGGACCTGTGATGTCCTGGAGGGATGACCACATGGAGCCGTCCCCCCCCCCCCCCCCCCCGCTGAGATGGACATGCTCCCTGAGGCAACCCAGCTCCACACGGTAGGACCTTCCTTCGGGATGAACCTGGGCTCGGTGCCAAGCACCGAACCCAAGTCTACCCCTGTGCAAGGTCCTCCTCAGACAGCTCGGGTATCCAAGGCTTTACAAGGGGAGGAGGGATCTCCTTCGGCTGGTGCCCCTGTGACAGCCACGACCTCCATCTCGGTGAAGGATCTTGCTGAGCTTGGCCCACCTGGCCTAAGGGTCTCCTGCCGGCGGAGGAGAGAAGCGGGTTCATTCCCCGTCCTCCTCTCCTAAAAAGACTAAGAAAACTCGGGGCACCTCTCATTCCACGTGGACGGACGATGCGGCTGCCGTTTCGGTAAGCAACCAAGCCAAGATCCTCACGTCCGGCCCCGTTGCTTCCCCGGGTTGGGAGTCCCAGACAAAGACCCGAACTGCGTAGAGCGTAGCCTCGATTACGTCGCCTCCCTCATTCAGAGACTACTTGGCATTTTCGAGCCTGCTGGCTTCAAGCGTTTCCTCGTTATTCGCTCAACTGATGGCAGCATGTTGGCTGGGGGCAACATGATCCATCAGGGGAGAGCTCTAGCTAGTGTGATTGGTAGAGAGATGATGGTGATCCGTTTCTCGGACGGGAGCCTTTTGTCTAATTTCCCCTCGGACACTTGATGGCACGCCTGTGAGTGTGACGCCGCACTCTACCATGAACTTCGGAAAGGAGTAGTTAATGCGGGGGAACTCGTGGGCTACTCCATAGATGACATCACCTTAGAGCTGGCTGACCATGGGGAGGTCAAGGTCGAACGTGTAATCAGAAAACAGGGAGGGGCCTCGAGACCCACCCTTACACTCTTGGTCACGTTTGACTGCGACAAGCTCACTGAGTCAGTGGTACGTGCCAGTTGGTATCGCTACCACGTAAAGGCATTCGTGCCACTACCGCAGAGGTGGTATTACTGTCACCGCTTCGACCATACTAATCGCTCTTGTCCACTTGCAATGTCGTGGTTACCCGAAGTCTGTGTAAGTTGCTCCAAGGCCGCACACGATAAGTCCAAATCGTGTGTGGCCAAGTGTGTCAATTGCGAAGAGCCGCACCCTGCTTCTTTGAAGCCATGTCCGTACAGACTCAGTATCTTCTCTAATTTCGCGAGGCTAAGGATTTGGTTCTGGCACGCCCGGCGCTGCCCAGGACGTCCTATAACTCAATGTTGAAAAAGAAATCCTCTGCCCCTGGCCACTCCAGGCCTACGAGCACGGTCGTTTCCGTACCCACTTGTAACCTTTCTGCTGGTCCTCCTACACCGGTCGCTTCCTTGGTAAAGCTGGCGGTACAAACAGATTACACCCAGCCCCGGCTAAAACCAAGGCTCGCTTCCCGCCCCCAAGCGTGACCGTTTCGCGTAAGGCGAAACGGCCGCGCACTTCCACCAATCCGTTAGATTCACAGGAGGCAATAACCCTGAAGTTGGTCGTAAGGCCATCTTCCGGGGTTAAAAAAGCTGCTCCCGGAAAGGAGGACAATGCTAGATGATCTTCGAATCCTTCGCCCACACCAAGTGGCGGATCCTCAAAAAGAAAGACCTCCGCCTCCCAAGCCCCCACGCTTGCCTAAGGTTTCGAGGCGGAGGGAGGAAAAGACTCGCATGGCGAGCCAAACCTCCCCCAGTAAGTCCTCGAAGGCAACAGCGCCTCAGCGCATTGTCCGGCTGCCTATGGGAAGAGTACAGCCATTTCCGTGATGGTCTTCTCTTCGGAGAGGGCCGCCAGATCTGCTCCGAGCTAGGCCTGGAGGGCATATTCCATCAATGGAATTGACGTGGAGTTCGGGCCAACTGGGAGGAACTACAGAGGCTCGTCCCGTTTGCCGTTAGGTATCTTTTTGCAGGAGACCATGCTGGGTGCGTGCCCCTTGCCCACTCTCCCGGAGTATAAGGGTTTTGCCACAATGGCATGGGGGCCGGGCAGGGGGATGCGACATTTACACCTCTCATGATATCTGTGTTCTTCTCTTTGCTTTAGATACCTCCTCTCAGTCAGTTGCTGTGCAGCTACACCTGGATAGGAGGTATACTGTTATTTCCGCGTATATTCCACCGTCAGCCGACTTCGACGCTGGGGATTTCCGCCGTTCCGGACACGGTTGCCGAGGCCCTTTCTGTTGCTCGGAAATCTGAACGGTAGACACCCCCTCCGGGAAGACTACTCAATTAATCCCCGGGGTCAAGTCCTTGTCGGCCTGATCGACGAGCTGGAGATAGGTTTCCTAAATGTGGATGAGTTTACGCATCACTGCCCGAGAACCGCTTCATTTTCCTGACTTGTTCTATCTTTGTGCTCTCCGGATACACAGCCTGATTTTGGGTGGGAGTTGTGGTCGATAACCTCCATGGTCGTGATCACTTTCCCCTGTAAATAACATTTTCAGGGCAGCTACCGCCCGAGAGCTGGCCCCGTTGGTTCTTGGTGCGGACACAGTGGTCCACATTTCAGGAAATGATTTCTTTATCTCAGTCGAGGAGTTAAAGTCAGTTTATGAGGCCGTTAGGTCTTTTCCAGCAACCCAATCACCGTGGGCCTGACTACTATTCCGAGAAAGTCTGGCCGTTTTGCACGCCGACCACTCCCGTGTTGGTCAGCCGAATCTGAAAAGGCCCTCAAACAGAAGCGTTATTACTCATGCGCTATAAGCGCCGCCCGAAAGAGATCACTGTCGGTGAATTTCGTTGGTGATATCGTATGGCGATACGGTATCATAGAGACTCTCCAGACGATGGGGGCGAGGGGACGCCTCTCAATCTTTATATCTGAATTTTTGCTGGATCGTCGATTCCACATACGTGTGGGGGCGGGCGTCTCCGGCCCAAAGGAGCAGGAATAGTGTTTCTCGCAAGGAAGTGTCCTCAGTGTCATACTCTGTTCTTCTGGAGCGTCGATTCCAACAGGCATTGAACCACGCTTTTGTTACGCCGAAGTGCATATACTTCGGTTTTCCTTGGCTAAGACTAAGGTGGTACATTTCTGCCACCATCCACGGTTCCACCCTGAACCAGACTTGTTTCTAAATGGGGTGCGCCTGGGAGTAGTGGACTCGCACCGTTTCCTTTGTCTTGTATTTGACCGACGCCTCACCTGGGAGCCTCATATTCGCAGCCTTAGGGTCTCTTGCACCCGCGTCATGGATATTCTTCGCTCCTTTATATTCAGCGCCTGGGGCGCTGATAGAGCTACTGCCTTACTTTTTTATCGATCCTTTGTTCGCTCGAAGCTCGATTACGGATGCGAGTTTTATGCATCCGCAGCCAAGCGTTTACTGCGGGAGGTGGACTCGATCCACCACACCGAACTTCACACGGCGACCGGTTCCTTCCGCACTTCCCTCTTTTAGAGCCTACTTGTCAATGCTGGGGAGATGCCATTCGCTCTTCGCCGTGCACATTGCATTTCTCGCCTGTACGCGCCAACTTGGCGCCTCCCTCAGTCGCAAACAGCTCTCACAACTGAACTCGACGGTGCCTATGCCGGCGAGAGACACAAGTCATACATAACCTAAGCCCTTCGGCCTTTTTGGAGCACACTTCGTGTCCGCTGAAACCGTGCCAGTCAGTGTCGGATTTAGACTTGGTAAGGCCCTTAGCTATATAAAGCCCCGAGGCCCCATCCCTTTAAATTATGCCAGCTGGCACCAGAAAGTTTGGAAATATACATGTCTTTTAATTATATGAAACCATATTACCTTTTAATTTTCATTATTATATATGTAATACTAAAGAACATGTTTGGAAAATCACAAAAAATATATTAGATAATCCTCTAAGTTACAACTTAAATCATTTTCTTTCTTGATTTTCCAAGAGCAAAATCATTGATTGCGTCGTCAAAAGATATGCTTCGCGACTTATCACTTTCTATGCACATGATGCTAAGTGCAGCTAATTTTTCTTGAGACTTAGTTGGTTTCAGGTATGCAGTTTTGACTGGTATTTTTTTCAATGCATAAATAGTATTAAGTGCAGTAAAGTACCAGTTGCAAATGGCTATAATTCCATGAATTGTCCATACTTACACCCGGACATTGATTTAAAATAATACATCACCTGTAATTAAGCTGTCTAGTCAAAAGAATTATAGATGATTAATCTGCAAATTTGAATTTTAAGACAATTAAGACAACACATTGAGTAAAAGAAATTTTAATCTTTAACACCGCACTGTGCCATATGCGGTGGTGCTCGTGGCGCTGTGGCGAAAACCTACCCAATCTAGTAAGAAAAGGAACTCCTTACTTTGCGCAACTCTCTGGGTCTGGATGTGAGGGAGTCTCGTAACGTACTCGACCACAAACTTTACCTTTTGGCCGTATTTTCTTAGATATATTGCATGCTCCTGGACGAAACCGACCATCACGTTCGAGTTCCAACTCATGTAGCATATCATCGCCCATCTACCGTTAATGTACGAAGTATTCCCCTTACAACTTCGAATCATCACTCTCACACCGAGTTAACTAGCGTTACTGCCCTCTCCCACCTGCTCTAGCTGGAACTGCCGCTGAGGGTGAGACCCTTGACGACATTAAACGTTATTTAAAATAAACCTCTGTATCTAACAGTGATGGTTCTTGTACTATCCCCGTGGTAAGAGAAGGATCCCTCACCCGGGTCATCGGCCGCCGTCCGGCCACAGTTTAGCTTCTCTTCCTTCCTTTGCTTACCAATAATCTCCGTCTACTGTACCAGCCCACTCATTGTGCCCTTAATTTTCCGTCGTCCTTTTACAATCACCTTTTCACTACCCTTTTGTTGGCCCCTTCTTCTCTTGTCTATGGGTTTCCTCGATCACGACCCTACACTCACCTGAACCAAGGAACTGAACAATCCTACGATAAAATGTTAGGCGCGGTGCCTTAACCGCTCAGAAGCCGGTCACCAAGCTGGATCCGTCATCCCGACCTGTCTAGCAGGCAACGTGTAGGGTTTGGTCCGGGTTTTCCCAAGCGGTGGTGGAGAAGGCGTATACCAACCCACCCAGTGATCGCGGGCAATAATAATCATAGGTGCCCAGTAGTGCCGTTCACTTGTTGGGGTCAGTGTTGGCCGTCACAGGCAGGGGTGGGAAAATCTTGATTACAGCATTGGAGAATGCCCCCAAAGCTCCACCTTTACCCTTCTCATTTACCATCGTCGCAGCCATTCTCAGGCAGCTCTAAAGCCGAAAAGTTCCCCCCACCGCTGTATTTTCTTAGGAGACCCTCCAATAATCTTTTACGGAGAGATGCTTACCTCTCTCCTAGGCCTACGGGTGCGGTGGACTTTTCATCACCCTCTTCTCTGGAGGTACCCTTGGGGGAATCCATCTGTTTTCCAGCTGTAGTCGTATAGCAATGCCTATGGGCATTCCTATAATAAAAACCTCCTGGGAAACTTAAATATGTATTAACATCCATTATTATGTAAAATTTATTATGCATTACTTTAACTTGTCAATTTGATCATTTAATTATTTTACTTTAACTGTTAATTTAATCATTTTACTTAACTTTGTTAATTTAAACTTTCAAATTAATTTACTTCAACTTTTGTAAATCAAATCATTTATGTTAAACTTAATAATTAATTAATTCATTTATTTTACTTGCCAATTCAATTAACGTATACTGTTCCAAACAACATCTCTTAAATTTCACACACAAACAAACAAACACACGTTCCCAGCTCGACCAAATAAGCACGCTTTCTGCCCACTTCACTCGCCGCTTTCGTCGTCTAAAGGTCGGTAACCATTCTTTCTACAATTATTCGTTTACCTCCAAATAAATCATACTGAGTTAATTCCACTCTCACATTCTTTGCAAACAAAATAGGAGAGTAAGTCCTAATTATATTTGCTTCTCATTGCAGCCCCCAATTCACAGTCCATTATAGATACTTTAAAATACTTTAAATTACTACACTATGTTACTTACAACTCAATATTATTTACTATATCAAAGATACTCAAAATTACTACACTATATTACTTACAACTCAATATTATTTACTATATCAAAGATATTCTATATAACTATATTATTATTTACTCTATTATTCACTCTATATTGTTTCACCATATTTATTTAACCTACTTATCTCTGTACATTCGTTGATTTTTATAAATATATTTATATTTGTGTAATTGTCTTTCTTAACGCCCAAGTCATTATTCCAAAATTTACTTCGCTGTCGCATTAGGCCTAAAGCTAATGGCAGACATCTTCGATCAAACAAAATTTATGGGTATGGTTGTCGAAACGCTATCTAGGCTGATTTATTAACCGAAGATAAATCACATTGATAACCATACACTGTTTATTCGGTTCACTGATACCAGCATGTCCCATGAGAAGAGAGCATTAGCTAGCCTGAGTGGTGGTGAATCAAAAGTGATTTGTTTCTCGGGCGGGAACTTCTGGCGACCTTCGGACACTTAATGGCACGCCAGTAAATGTATCGCCGCGCTCTACTATGAACTTCGTGAAAAGAGTGGTTTACGCGAGGGAACTTGTGGACTACTCCACATATGACATCATCTTAGAGCTGGCCGAACAAGGAACGTTAAAGGTCATCAAATGTGTGATGAAATTTAGGAAGAGGCCTCAATACCCATCCCTAAACTCTTTGTCACGTTCGACTGTGACAAGCTCCCTGAGTCGGTACGTGTCGGTTGGTATCGCTAGCGTGTGAAGGCATTCGAGCCACTGCCGCGGAGGTGCTAGTATCGCCACCGCTTAGGTCATACGAATCGCTCCTGTAGACGTACAAAGTTGTGGAAATCTGAAGTCTGTATAAGTTGCTCCAAGGCCGCACACGATAAATCCAAATCGTGTATATCCAAGTTTGTCAATTGTGGAGAGCCGCCCCCCGCTTCTTCGAAGATATGTGGTACGTATCTCCCGTAGAAAGAAATCCTGGTCGTTCAGGCTAAGAATTGTCTCTCACTTCGCGAGAGGTAAGGACCTGGCCCTAGCGCGCGATGCTTGCCTGGACGTAATATGCCTCAATGTTAAAAAAAGACACATCTGCTCCAGGCCGTTCCGTGCCTACAATTACGTTCGTTTTCGCGCCCAATTAGAACTCTTATGTAGGTTCTACACACCCGAGGTCCTCCCCTAGTAGAACTGGCTGCACAAGGGATAACGCCCAGCATCGGCTAAAACCAAGGATCTCCCTTCCCTCCCTCAGCGTGACCGTTGCCAATAAGGCCAAAAGGCCGTACGCCTCCACCAAGTTGTTAAGACTCTCAAGAGGAAACGCCCCTGAAGGTTGTCGTGAGGCAATCTTCAAGAGTTATTAAAGCTGCCCCCGAAAGGAGGACAGCACCAAGTGAGCTTTGTCTCCTACGCCCACACTCAGTGCTAGGCTGTGTGCCTCGAAGACGGTGGATTGTCTAAAGGAGGGAGCCCCGAAGCAGCCCTGGCTGCATAATGTTTCGAGGCGGAGGAAGGCAGGACTCGCATGCCCAGCCCAACCTACCCCGATAAGTCTTCGAAGCCGTCAGTGTATTGTTGGGTCAATCAACGCCCGGAGTTCTACTTCCAGGAAGGCTTAAGTTTTAAGGTAAGGAACCAGTTGGGCAGCCTCCATATCCAACTGGATTCTGGCAGCGGAAATAAAACGAAGCAATTAGTTCTAAAAGAGGGAGAAAACCACTGAACGAACTCTATATCTACACCTTGTAGGGAGATAGGTGGCGGAACAAGAGCCCCTCTGCCCCGGTGGAAATACATTGCCTTAATTTTGCTCGTGGACAAGCGGAATCCCCTATTTTTTTCTTTTTAATTTTAGGAGCCCATCTGGCGACTGCATACTTCAGGCATAAGTCGGTGAGGCACCAAAGCCTATTACTAGCCTATATTAAAAAAACAACAAATAACTATATATATACCAAATAATGATAAAAGCAAAAAAAAGGGGAAAAGTAAATATGCAAAAATGAAGTGGACTCCGGCGTCGGGGGTAGACCCGCCTTCCTCGGCGCAGGAACATGCGACCTACAACAGACAGTCAAATAAAGTGAAGGAGGCCAGCCTCCTCCAAAAATTCGTATAGTCAACAAGTCTGAGGCTCAAATCCGTCCCGAGTGTGTTGAATTCGGAGATGAGAGAAAGCAACCTGAAGCCGCCAGGGCATTGCGGGGATAGGTCCATGTGAACAGTCACAACGCAATGGGGCGCAACCTTAAGTTCCCTCGACCGTCTCCCATCTCAGGTGCCAAGCAGCCCAGAGAGCTGCATGTATTCCTGCCATGTAATCGGCCTAAGAAAGAGCGAAACGCTGGTCTGGTCGCCAAGTCCTCGCAGACTCTTTGGCGCCCTCATCGACGCGCTCATTCCCCGCAATCCTACATGTCCAGGAATCCAGCAGAAGATAATCTCTACATCCACCCGGCTCGCCAAACCGTTGCGTCACAGATATCGCGAACCAGTGGATGCAGAAATTCAAATGACGCGAGAGTATTCAGGGCGCTTTGTGAGTCGCTATAAATCACAATCTGCTTTCCGAACTGGGTACGTCGCGTTAACTCTCGTACTGAGCATTGTATTGCAACCAGCTCGGCCGTGAAGATGACGCAGCGCTTGGCAAAGCCTCGCTGACTTCAAACAGAGGGGATACGGCGTGGAAACTGACCACCTCTTGGACTTTGGTAAAATAATTAAGTGTTATACCTGTGTGTTTTTAACATATTACTTAATTTGTTTTTTTAATGGGCAATCTGTTTTTTTAAGGTTTAATCTAGGTTGTTTGGTAAAATCTCAATGGCAGCCCTATTCTGGGTAAGGAAAGACCCGTGGATGGCGGTAGAAGTGCACCACCTTAATATTGACCAAGGAAAACCAAAGACCGTGCGCTTCGGCATAGCGAAAGACTCGGTTCAATGCCTGTTCGAGTCGACGGTCCATAGTTAGCATCTGCGCCGCGCCAATCACGAGGCGCATTGAATGCTGGGAGAGCAGCATCCCGGCTAGAGAATGCGGAGAAAGAGATCGCGAAGGACTCTGATATGGAAACTGGATCGGAGATTGCGGTCCCATCTTCCTGGAGAACGTGAGAGAGGTCATTCGAGAACTTGCCCCGAATCCTTTTTACTCGCTTCCCCACCTCTGCTAGAGAAGTCTTCACGTTAAGTGAAGACACGTATCCCCGCCAGGAAGATTGATGGGCCTGCTTCGGAACATACCGAAACCTAGCCCTAGCTCGAAGAAATTCACCGACAGTGAAATCGTTTGGGCGGCTCTTATAGCGCATGTAGGCATAACACTTCTGTTTGAGATCCGCCTCACATTCGGCTCACTACCAAAGAAGCAGTCGGTGTGAAAAACGACCAGACGTTCTAGGAATAGTAGTTAAATCCAAGGCGATGAGGTTGCCGGGGGAGAATTCAACGGCCTCATCCACCGACCTAAACTCATCGACTGAAACATCATTCATTTCCTGAAATGCGGACCACCGCACCGGGGAGGGCTCTCAGGCGGCAGTTGCCCTGAAAATGATATTTGAATGGGAAAGTGATCACTACCATGAAGGAGAAGAAGAACCTCCGTAGCTCCTCCCAGTTAGCTAGGAGTCCGCGTCAATTCCATTTAAGGAATTTTCCCTCCACTTGGCAAAACACGATTTGGACTTATCGTGTGCGGCCTTGGAGCAACTTGCATAGAGTTCGGGTAACCCCCACTTTGCACATTTACATGAGCATTTCGTATGGGCAAAGCGGTGGCAGTAGTAGCACCGCCATGGCAGTGGCACGAATGCCTTCACGCGGTAGCGATACCAATCGGCACGCACCGACTCAGGGAGCTCGTTACAGTCAAACGTGACGAAGAGCTTAGGGTAGTTCTTGAGATCCCTCCCTGTTTTCTCATTACACGTTCGACCTTGAACGCTCTATGGTGATGTCATATATGGAGTAGTCCACGAGTTCCGTCGCATAAACCACTCCTTTATCGAAGTTCATGGTAGAGGGCAGCGTTACACACATCGGCGTGATATCAATTGTCCCAAGGGCACTATTTAAGGCTTTAAGGCCACCTCGGAGGGATCCGACACATTCGTCAAAAGGCTCCCGTCGGAGAAACGGATTTCTTTTGAATCTTTAGCTCGTGCTCTCCTTTGACGGAAAATATTGCCCTTGGTCAACATGCTACCATCAGTGGAGCGAATAAAGAGAAAGCCTTTGAAGCCTGCGGGCTCGAAGACGCCAGGTAATCTCTTAATTAGGGGCCCCGACGCAATCGAGGCTCCATTCTGGGCACTTTTTGTCTTTGTCTGGGACCTCCCACCCCGTGGATTACCGGTGCCGGACGTGCCGATATCGGTTTGGTCGCTTACCGAATCAACAGCGGACCCGTGGCTCTCACTGAGGGAGAGGAGCACTTGGTCTTCCTATTTCTTTTCTTTCTAGGAGAGGAAGGTGGGGGAATGAACCCGCTTCTCTCCTCCACTTGAAGGAGCCCTTAATCCAGATCCTTCTCTGAAATGGAGAAGGTCTTGGTCGTCAGAGGGGCACCAGCCATGGGAGATCCCTCCTCTCCTTGTGAGTCCTCGGTTAACCGAGCCGTCTGTAGAGAAGCTTGCACAGATGCGGACTTAGGTTTGGTGCTTGGCACCGAACCCGGCTTCGACCCCGTGCAAGATCCTGCCGTCTGAGGCTGGCTCACCTCTGGGACCATACCCATCTCAGAGGGATGGGGGCTCTATGTGGACATCTCCCACCCCCTAAGACATTAAGGATCCCATTGGAGGTCCCTTCTGTCTCGCCTTGCTGCGAACCAGCATCCGTCGAAGAAGAGAGGGAGGCCAGGTAAAGTGACTTCCTCTAGACTGGGGATGCACACCAGCAGGACTTTAGAGGGCACGGACCGACAGACCCTGCCATCCTTACACCCCCTAAGGGGTTAGCCCTGCGGTCAATATTTGGCCGCCTGCGTACTTTCACGGGTAGAGCCAGTCCCCTGTAAAAGTAATGGAGATACTGACGCTGGAAATAGGGAATTGCCCAAGGGCGCCTCCAGAGAAGCGGGTGAGTTGTTAGTCTACCGGACCCGTAGGCCTAGGAGTAAGCCTCCTCTCCGATACAAGTAGTTTCGAGGGTCCCATCAGAAAGCACAGGAGTGGGGAGGGAAGTTGACCCTTTTTCCTGTGGAGCTTCTCGAGAGCGGCTCCGCCGAAGGTAAATGGGGAGTTTAAATAGACCTGACAGTGGGCATTGTGACCCTGTTATTTCCCGGAACGCAAACGCTAATCACCCTACGCAGTAGCCCGCTCTGCGAGGGAGCCGGACGAGCCAGTTGTTGCCATTAGAGAACACTCCTTCTGCCAAGTGGCCAGGCAAGCCATCAGCAAGGCGGCTCTATCTTGGGCTCGGCGTAAAATTGATAGGCCTAGAAAAAGAGAGAAAAAGGGTATGTAATGAAGTTGAGTGTAGGGGTGAGGCAGGTTGTTACACCCTCAGCCTCGATGGTTGGGTGAGAGGAAGCTGGTGGGTGAAATTAAAGGTTGTCCAGAGAAAGTTG
Source organism: Ceratothoa steindachneri (assembly GCA_963969495.1). NCBI lineage: Eukaryota > Metazoa > Arthropoda > Malacostraca > Isopoda > Cymothoidae > Ceratothoa > Ceratothoa steindachneri. Next base: position 15,821,174 of record OZ018325.1, read on the forward strand.
TGGGAGAGGTTGTAGGGAAAGTGAAGAAGTAGGGAGAGAAGACAGGGTGTCAGAAAGAAGCTAAGCTGGGGCCAGGTGGGGCGCTGAGTTCCGTCAGCACGGCAGCCAGGAAAGCAAACCTCTGTGCCCCTTACTGGGGTATAGAGGTTCCAAAGCCTTTCTTCTGATAGGGTATGAGGAGGTAGCTGGTTAGGTCCTTAAACCCAGACAAAGAGTTGATGTGGTAGTCTTAGGGTGGAAGCACAATCGCCCACGGCCCCGTCAGAGTTTATGTCAACCCAGTGACGAGGCTTGCCAAATTTGCCTGCGGGCTGGGACTAAGTGTAGCAGGCTACCCCCCTCTCAGCTGGCAGGCCTGGAGACAGTGCTCCAGGGTGCTTAACTCCGGAAACTCGGGCCAGTAGGACATGTCGTTCCTCTAGGTACCCATCCAGGGGGTATCATTTTGCCGTAGTGGAGGGGCTTGCGAGCTCTGATCCCAGGAGCCGTACCAGGGTAAGACTAAGCTCTTAAAAAGGTCCAACCATACTGGATAGTTCTTGGGTGAGTAGCTAGACCAAGCGTACCCCACACCTTGTGGGGCAATTGTGTTCCTGAACTCCAGTACACTTTTGGCCCATCTGGTTCCAGCTATAGAGTGCCTCTGTACGGGTCGACGGATGCGCCCACTGAGTGGCATCATCTGCAGGACCATGCCATAGAGGAGGTTTGGTTGCCTGCGTCGCCATTTTGTTTCTGGGAGGTCTTCGCACCGCAGCCCAGAGAATCTCCGTTATGCGGCTCAGCTGTTTTTAAAACGGCAGTGGGAGTCGGGGCGCGGGTTATCCCGTCTGGGCTGTATGGGCTCTCTTTGGACTCACGATGACGATTTGGTGCATGCCATCGGCTCCAGAGGCAGCCCAAAATAAAAAATAATTTAAATGGGTAAACTTAATAAAAATAATTCCCAGAGACCGCAGGTTTCTGGTCATCGTGTCTTGGACCCTGATATTAGAAGATTTGACCTTTTGGGGTCTACAGTTGACCCTGAGCAGATTATGACCGATTTTTAGTTTTAAAAGCAAACGATAGTCTTCTTTGACGTCTACGAGGATTTGGTTGAAAAATGTGGCGAATCTGCTCAAATGTGGCCGCGTAATGATGGCGCATTGATAGTCGAGGCCAAATCAAGCGAACAGATTCAGCGGATTAAGAACCTACAGTCTTTAGCTTCTGTAGACATGTCCTCTGCTTCGCATCCGACATTTAACACTTCTAAAGATGTTATCCGATCGGGAGAACTAATAGATTATGACATCGACAAACTGGCGTCAAAACTTACCAGTCAGAAGGTTTTAAGTGCCCACCGCATTTCCTGGTTTGTAAATGCGCTAGATTACCTACCGCCACAATAATCCTGACCTTCAACAAATTGGAGCCACCCAAGTACATTAAGACTGGCTACCTTAATATCCCAGTCAAGCCTTACATTGAAAACCCACGGCGGTGCTTCAATTTCCAACGCTTTGGCCATGTAAGCAAGTTTTGCAAACAGGCAAGGTTGTGTGTTAATTGTGGAGCAGATTTTCATGGGACACCCTGTTCTCAACAGCCATGCTGCCCTAACTGTGGTGAAGAACACCCTGCAACATCACAGCAATGTACTTTCTTTCTCTATGAGAGAGAAGTCATTGCTATTAGAAACAAGAACAGGGTCAGTTTTAAAGAGACCAGAAGAAGAGTAAGGGAGACGTACGTCCAACCTGATGTGAACTTTTCTGATGCTCTACGTTCTACCAGGCCAAAGAAAGAGAGAAGCCAACGATATCCTACTGGCTCTCCTTTGCCTGACCAGGTAAAAAGTCCTCCCCGTCCTAAACGTAAATCTCGTGATGAACACTTTTTTCAGCATCTAACAATGTTTCTGAGGTTGTCAACAAGAAGAGGAACCTTCCATCCTCTCCTGATTCCTCAAGGGTAGCTAAACACCTTGCTACCGCCCCAGAGCATGTGGATGTTAATCATGTTGGTTCTCAAGTAGTATCCATCCAACCTCTGGATATCCACCCTGCTCCTAAAGGACCAAGATCTCCTTCAGCTCCAAAGCCAACTACCACTCCAACCTCCCTTGTTGATACTGCTTTGGAACTCCTTCGACCCCTAAAAGAGAAGGAATCAACCCTTGCTCCTTCACAGGAGCCAGCTGTTGCAGAGGCTTCCCTCTCATCTCAAGAGGAACCCCAAAATCTGAGTCCACATCCTTTTCTGCCAGCATCGGATCTACAACCTTCGCCGATACCCTTGCCACCATCATCGCATCTAACATCCCAACTAATACCACCAACTGTGTCAACGCCATCTGTTCCATTGACACCTTAACTGACGCCAGGAGTTGTTTTTATCTCTCCTTCTCCAGTGAAGATAGTTCTCTCGTACAGCTACATATAAAAATCTGATACACCGCCTCTGAAAGAGAAACCAAAACTCAAACTTTCAACGCCTCCTTTGTCATACTCCAAACCTAAGGTTAGTATGACACGAACTACTTCTGCTTGTAGTTCAAACGCAAAATCTCCTACCGCTAAGGGTAGGAAGAAATCTAGCGTTATACTTAAACGCTAACAATGTCTCCAATTATTCATTGGAACCTCCAAGGTCTCTTCCCCAAATGGGAAGAGCTCAAGCTCCTGCATAAAGATTACAATCCCGATTGTATTGCTTTACAGGAAATTTGTTTAGGTACTCGTAGAGTACCTAACATTTAGTGTTTTTTTTGGATATTATAAGAACACCGGAGAACCCAGCATGGTTCTGCTGTATTAGTTAACAACTGGGTTCCCCACAACCAACTGTCTCTTAATACAGACCTGCAGGCAGTTGCTGTCCGCCTGTTTTCCCGTCGCCATTATTCAGTCTGTTCTTTGTATTTTCCTCCTGGTGATGAAAGAGATACAGCTTTTTTAGCTACAAAGTTAGCTAATTTAATTGCCCAACTCCCACCTCCCTTTTTATTGATCGGCGATTTTAATGCTCGACACCCTCTTTGGGGGGACCATGATAACAACCGTAGAGGAAATATGATTGAGAGATTTCTGGGCATTAATGATGTCTGCTTTCTTAACAATGGCAGCCACACATCATTCCACATCCAGACAAACAGCTTTACCTGTGTGGACTTGTCTCTCTGTTCACCAAGCTGTAGAGCTGATTTTGACTGGGCAGTGGATCCTGACTTGCGAGGCAGCGATCACTTCACTATTGTAATAACACCATGTACAGGTAGTCCTCCTCCACCACCTAGCAAAAGATGGAATACAAAAAAAGTAAACTGGCCTAAGTTCAGGCACCTCTCGAGCCATGATGGATCCTTCCCTCATGAAGATATTGACGTGGCTATTGACAATTTTCTAACCCACATCAACCATGCAGCTAACTCCTCCATCCTACTCTCCGGCTCAACTCCTCGTGGACCACAAGTACCCTGGTGTTCTGCTGAATGCTCGAGAACTGTCACTGAATGTAAACAAACTTGCCCACGTTAGCACCGATGCCCCACGATGCTAAATAAAATTGCTCGTAACCGAGCAAGGGCAGCACGGCGACGCACCCTTCGACGAGCTCGAAAGACCTCGTTGAATGGTTACATCGCGTCAATAAGCTGGCAAACCCCTGTAGACAAAATCTGGAAGAGGTTCAAAAAGCTATTAGGGAAATCTAATGGCTTTACAGCTCCCAATATTATTCAAGCCGGATAACTGTTGGGAGACTTGTCCCATATTTTCAATGTCTTTGCCAGATCGGTTGCTAATATTTCAAGCCCAGGTAACTATTCTATCCAATTCCAGTGCTTTAGACTCCAACAAGAGCAGCATTGTATCAACTTTATGGAGCCTAACATGGATAATGAGCCTTACAATCGGCTCTTTTCTCTCCATGAGCTCCATAAAGCACTGTGGATCGACTGCACCTGGATCGGATGGCATTTCCTATTATATGATTAGGAATGTGCATCCGTCCCTCCTCTCACATTTGCTGGACATCTATAATTTTATCTGGATTAGGGGCTGCTTCCCTTCTATGTTGAGGTAGGCTGTGGTTATACCCTTACGAAAACCAGGAAAGGATGGGACAGAACCCACCCATTACCGCTCCATTGCCCTTACTAGTTGTCCATGTAAATTATTTGAGAGGATGATCAATACAAGACTCGTATGGTTTTTGGAGACAAACTACCTCATATCTCCCTTTCAATCAGGGTTCAGAAAAAAGCAGAGTACCATCGACCTGCTTGTTAGGATGGAATCTTATATAAGAGATGCTTTTCCAAAGAGGCAGCATTCAGTTGCTGTCTTCTTTGATATTGAGAAAGCATATGATACCACCTGGAAGCGTGGTATCCTTAAGCAATTCCATGATTGGGGCCTGCGGGGTTTTCTCCCCAGGTTTGTCGAGCAATTCCTTATGCGGCGCACACTTGCCCGTAGAGCAAGTTGAGGGTGTGCCACAGGGAAGTGTCCCCAGTGTCACCTGCTTCTCTGTGGCCATCAACAGCATTATCACAAATATTCCAGCTGAGATTTCCTCGACTCTATATGTGGATGATTTAGCACCTATTTGTTCATCGCCTAGACTTCCATTTGTCATCCGTAAGCTACAAGTTATAAATACTGTAGCAGATAATGTTTCTTCCAAGGGCTTCCGCTTTTCCGCAGTAAAGACCAAGGTTGTCCATTTTTACAATCATAGATTGGCGACATGGGACCCCCTCTCCCCATCTGTCCCTCTATGGTATCCCTGTCAACTTTGAGCCCCCTTTCAGATTTCTAGGGGTGATATTTGTTTACAAGGCTTTCTTGGATGCCTCACTCGGACGCCTTGAAAAGATCTTGTCTGAAGAGAATGGACACAATGAAATTACTGTCAGACACCTCTTGTGGAAGTGATCGACGTACTCTGTGGCTTTTGTATTCAGCATTGGTCCAGTCAAAGCTGGACTATGGGTCACAGGTGTACTCTTCTGCCTCGCTGTCCACTCTTGAAAAAATTGAATACTGTGCGTAACTAGGGTGTGCGCCTGGCTTATGGAGCCTTCAAGTTCTCCCGTGTGTGGAGTCTCTATGCAGAGAATGGGATTCTTCCTCTTCCCCTTCACAGACAAGTCTAACCTTAAATATCTTTTTAGACTTGAACAATTGCCATGGTCACCAGTATATAAGTGCACGTTCAATTTGCGAAGTGGCCTCATATGATAAATTTCCATCTCTGGCTCGCCCCTTTGCTCTGCGCATGGCCGAGTACACAGGACGTCTAAGGGAGATCTCTATTATTCCATTTTCAATACCAAAGATTCCCCCATGGGTCATATCACCTGTAGTGGTATGCAAGAGGCTTACTGGCAGACCCAAGAATCAGTCCTTGCCTGTAACCTTGAGAACCATGTTTGATCACCATTCCTCTCACCATCGACCTAGCAACTTTGTATTCACCGATGGGTCCAAGTCATCGGACAAAGTCGGAGCTGCTGCTGTTCTCCCATCTCAGACAGCATTGGTTCGCCTACCAAGTGCATCTTCTGTTTTCACAGCAGAACTTGTTGCCATTCTTGCTGCACTCTTTGTTATTGCTCCAATGCCATCTGGTTGTTTTACAATTTTCTCTGACTCCCTCAGTTCTCTGGAGACAATTGGTGATTTTGGTTCTAGCCATCCACTGGTTTCCAAGATCCAGCGGTGGCTTTTTTATCTTTCTTCCTTCAACAAGATTTCTTTTTGCTGGGTGCCTAGCCATGTGGGCATCCCAGGTATTGAAAGGGCGGATGCCGCGGTCAAGGAGGCGCCATCTTTGGGGACACCCCCATCAGCCCCAGTTCCACTTCGTGATATCTATCCTCTCATCACCGAATATGTAGTCAGCTTATGGCAGAAGAGATGGGATGAACTTCCTCCTACCAAGCTCCATTCCATAAAACCTTCAGTCCTACCATGGCCACGTAACATGAGACCACGTAGACTAGAGGCTATTTTGTGCCGACTGAGGATAGGCCATTGCCGCCTCACTCATGAACACTTGATGAATGGGTAGCCCCCACCTTTAGGCACCCTATTTGGAGTGCAACTATCCATCCTTCACATTTTTGCTGAGTGCCCCCTTTTAAGAAATCTCAGGAGGAGGGACTTTCCTTTCATTACTGAGCAGATGACCCCCCAGCAGATCCTGCCAGGCATCTTTTCTTAGACTCATGCCTCTTTTAGTATGAATAGAATTTTTAAATTTTTAGAAGAATCTAATCTTTTAACCAATATTTAATATATTGGCTCATGATTTTATATTCGCTGCTCGTGTATCTATTGTTGACCTATCTATAGTCTATGCTTTTATATTCTTAACTCTTTTATCTATTGTTGATCCATCTATAGTGTTTTTTATCCTTTGTTGAATTTTAATAGCTTATTTTTCACATGTCTCTCTTTGTGTGAATAGAACTTTTACATTTTTAGAAGAATCTAATCTTCTAGCCAAAATTTAATATACAGTGCCATGATTTTATATTCTCTCCTCTTATATTTATTGTTGAGTGATTTATGTTTTTTATGCTTTGTTGAATTTTAATAGCTTATTTTTACATGTCTCCTTTTATGTGAATAGAATGTTTAAATTTTCAGAAGAATTAAATTTTTAGGAAAAATTTAATATATTGTCCCATGACTTTATATTTTCTATTCTTGTATCTATTGTTGATCCATCTAGTCTTTTTTTTATCTTTTGTCGAATTTTAATAGTCTATTTCTTACATGTATCCCTTTATGTGAATAAAATGTTTAAATTTTCAGAAGAATCTAAATCTTTTAGACAAAACTTAATATATTGTTCAATGATTTTATATTCTTTGCTCTTGTATAACCTGTTTTTTATTCTTTGTTGAATCTTTAATAGTTTATTTTTATGTTTCCTTTTGCATGAATAGAATGTTTAAATTTTTAGAAGAATCTAAACCTTTTAGACAAAATTTAATATATTCCATAATTTTATATTTTCTGTTCTTGTATCTATTGTTGATCCATCTATAGTCTATGCCTTTTTTTTATCCTTTGTTGAATTATTAACAGTTTATTTTTTACATGTCTCTTTTTATGTTAATAGAATGTTTAAGTTTTCAGAAGAATCTAAATCTTTTAGACAAAATTAATATATAGTGTCATGACTTTATATTTACAATTCTTGTATCTATTATTGACCCACCTATAATCTGTTTTTTATCCTGTTAAATTTCTACTAATTTACTTTTTACATGTTTCCTTTAATATGAATAGAATGTTTAAATTTTCATAAGAATTTAAATCTTTTATACAAAATTTAATATAGTACCATGATTTTATACTTTCTGTTCTAGTATCTATTGTTGAACCATTTATAGTTTATTTTTTATTCTTTGTTGAATCTTTAATAGATTATTTTTACATGTCTTCTCTTATGAGAATAGAATGTTTAAATTTTCAAGAAAGATCTAAATCTTTTAGACCAAATTTTATACTCTCTGTTTTGTATCTATTGTTGATTCATTTATAGCTTATATTTCTTTTTTATTCTTTGTTGAATCTTTAATAGAATATTTCTTACATATCTTCTTCTATGTGACTAGAATGTTTAAATTTTCAGAAGAATCTAAACCTCTTAGACAAAAATTAATATATTATTCCATGATTTTATATTTTATATTTGTCGATCCATTAATAGTTTATGTTATTCATCCATTTTAAAGTTTTAATAGTTTAATTTTTATATGCTTTCTCCTATATGAATTGAATGTTTAAATTTTTATAATTTAAATTTTTTAGTTAAAATTTAATATATTGTGTTATGACGATATATATATTTTTTTATCTCTCATTGATTCATCGATAGGTTATGTTTTTTTATCCTTTACTGAATCTTTAATAGTTTATTTTTATACTATGTTATATCTTTTAATGTTTTTTTTTTAAATTCCTATACCTCCATTTTATTGATTTTAATTTCATAGTTAAATTTTTGTATATTTTCTAGATATCAATATTTTATTGAGAATTATTGTGCAAATTGCCCATCTTTGAATTTGGCTGCGAAATAGTCTGTTTGGGCTTTGCAGCATCTTTTTTCGGCACTATTCATTCATTCATTCCTCTAGGTACCATGTGTAGCAGTCTAGACAGGGTACTACCCCCCCCCCCCATCTCAGCGAGGCAACACTTTTAATCACCTGAAGCAATTTGTATCCAGATAATTGTCAAAAATACCAAAGTGACCGCGGTTAGGCCTAAAATTCTTTGAGGTGATTTAAACATTATGGTGCAAATAACGATCGGATAATAAGACTACTCAGTTTTAAAACCCTTTAATGCCCAAGTTCACTTATAAATGGCTTAATTCAGTCATGAAAAAAAATGATGAGAAAAAGAAAAAATGAAGCAAATGGTTAATGAAGAATGTAAAGCGATGAGGGATCAAAAAACTAGAATAGCAAACAACCCAATTAATCGTAAATGCTTCGAAAGTGGCATCGACGCTTCCAATATCAAAATCGCCCAGAGAATGATTAAAAGTTTCTTTTAACGTCCTTTGCGGGGACTAGATACTAGGAAAGCAGTTCCTCATAACACTGTGTTAGAGAACTCTTGAGTAACTCAGTTAGTGTGATCTGTTACTTAGCCATCTCAAGATAGTTGGGGAATAAGAGTTCACCCAATGGATGTTGCTCTTCGCAGTCTCCAGTGCTTGGTTGCGGTACTGAGCTACAGCTCCACTTTCGCTATTTCTGCGGTAGAAGGATTCAATCTGGAAAAGGAATAAAATTATCAGAGGCATTTAATTTCATTCAAATGGCAGTCTATAAATAAAGTGAACAAATGCATTGTTTCTTGTACTTGTGGTGTAATAATACCATCACTGTAGTGTCAACTACGCTTGGTAGACTAAATGCGACTACAACCATGCGTTATATATATATAGAAATAAAAGCATAAGCATAGTAGTATTATACCATGATTTTTTTTTAGCGTCCATCTGGCGATTGCCCACTAGGACACAAGTAGTCATACTCATCCTATTTATTTATTTATTTTAAAGATGTATAGCCCTTTCTGCCCTATAGGCTTATCTGGCTTAAGTTGATAATAAAAACAAGAGATAAAAATACGAACTGCCGGCAAAAGAGGCCGTAAAAGATTAAAAACAAAATAAAAGAGCACTAACTTGCGCTTAGGTAAAGTCCTTCATGTAAAAATACGGGGCGGACAAAGCTCGGATAAAACTAAGCAGATTAAGACATGATTAAAATATAGGGCAGTAAGTAAGTAACTAAGATATTAGATATGTGGACATAAATATTATCAGTTCAATTGAAAGATTAACAAAATAAAAGGGCACTAACGTGCGATTAGGTAAAAACCCCTTCATGTAAAATACGGATGTAAAAGGTTCGGAAGAAACTAAAGAGTAAAATATGATTAAAATGTAGGGCAGTTAAGAAGTAACTAAGGTATTAGATATGTGGACATAAATATTATCAGTTCAATTGAAAGATTAACAAAATAAAAGGGCACTAACGTGCGATTAGGTAAAAACCCCTTCATGTAAAATACGGATGTAAAAGGTTCGGAAGAAACTAAAGAGTAAAATATGATTAAAATGTAGGGCAGTTAAGAAGTAACTAAGGTATTAGATATGTGGACATAAATATTATCAGTTCAATTGAAAGATTAACAAAATAAAAGGGCACTAACGTGCGATTAGGTAAAAACCCCTTCATGTAAAATACGGATGTAAAAGGTTCGGAAGAAACTAAAGAGTAAAATATGATTAAAATGTAGGGCAGTTAAGAAGTAACTAAGGTATTAGATATGTGGACATAAATATTATCAGTTCAATTGAAAGATTAACAAAATAAAAGGGCACTAACGTGCGATTAGGTAAAAACCCCTTCATGTAAAATACGGATGTAAAAGGTTCGGAAGAAACTAAAGAGTAAAATATGATTAAAATGTAGGGCAGTTAAGAAGTAACTAAGGTATTAGATTTTGGAGGAAAGGCCAGCATCTTCCAGGAATATTACTAAGTTGGGCATAACATGGGGGAAATCTCCGAGAATAGAAGCAAAGGTGAGGTGAAGACCGAAGTACTTCTTTCAATGGGCAGAGTATTGCGGGCAGGTGGGTAAGATGTGTTGCACTGAGATGCGAGAATGACGCGTCTGGCAAGATGGTGGTTCCTCGCTAGCCATTTAGTGTCCGTGGGTGAGGCGACAGTGGCAGATTCGCAGGCGGCACAGCATAACTTCATGGCGTCTGGTGAGGTAGTAGGATGATGGCCAGGGGGAAGCATTTTTCTTAAGTTGGAGTAGGCGAGGGTGTCCATAAGAGTTCCAATATCGCTCCCATTCTTCTCTGGCCAATTGGCGGATGAGAGAGATGTAGCCTCGGTGAAAGATCGGCGGTTCAAGTATGAAGGGCGGCCTTCTTAGCTTCAAGGTCGGCCGTTTCATTTCCCTGGATGTTTGAGTGTCCAGGCAGCCAGCAGAACGATATGGAGTAAGAGCGTTCGGTCAAGAGGTGTATGGTTTCCAATATCTCCAAGGCTACAGTGTGTCGAGGAAAAAATCGCTGAAGGGAAGTCAGCGCGCTCATAGAGTAGGAAAATATGGTATATAACCCTGTGGAATGGAGACCGAGGCCGCACACGGCTATTTTGATGGCTACGAGCTCTGCTGAGAAGACAGATGCTGTAGGGTGGATTTTTTTTTTTAATTTTATAGAGCCCATCTGGCAACTGCCCACTTGGGCATAAGTCGCCGAAAAACACGACAGCCTGGAACTAAGCTACTTTAAAATAAAAATATTAAAACATAACAATGATATAAATTGAAAAAACCTAACAATCAGGAAGCAATCTCCGGCAGCGGGGGGAGGTCCCCCTCACCCCGGTGCAGGAGAGTGCAACCTACAATACAACAAAAAAAAAAAAAGAACCTTAAATAAAGGGGAGAAGCCTGGCCTCCCCCCAAAAGTCAACAAGTCCACAAGTCAATGTGCATGAACTCGTCCCGAGCACAAGGGACAGGCGGTAGCGACCCCGCCCATCCGGTACTGGGACAGGTATTGTGCGCGAAGATCACCCAGACTGGGACATTCGACAAGAATGTGGCGAACAGTCTGGGGGACGACGCAGTCGTCGCAATAGGGCGCTGGAGAGTGCTCCATCATATAGCGATGCGTAACACGAGTATGTCCGATTCGGAGACGACAGAAAGCGACCTGAAGCCGTTGCGGCATTGGGGGATAGGTCCATGGGAAAAGTCGCGGCGCAATGGCACGCAACTTTAAGTTCCCTTCGACCGTCTCCCATCTTCTTTGCCAAGCAGTCCGAAGAGCTGCCCGTATTCCTGCCATGTAGTCAGTGTGAGGAAGAGCGAAACGCTGGTCCGGTCGCAGAGTCCTCGCGGACTCTTTGGCGCCATCATTCCCCGCAATTCCTACATGTCCAGGAACCCAGCAGAAGATAATCTCGGCATCTGCCCGGCTCGCCAAAACCGTGGCGTCACGGATTTCGCGAACCAGGGGATGCGAAAATTCCAATGCCCCGAGAGCACTCAGGGCGCTTTGTGAGTCGCTATAGATCACAATCCGGTCTCCGAACCGGGCACGTCGCGTAATCTCCCGTACCGAGTGGTGTATTGCCACCAGCTCGGCCGTGAAGACAGACGCAGCGCCTGGTAGAGCCCCGCTGACCTCAAACAGAGGGAATACGGCGTGGAAGCAGACCCCCTCTTGGGACTTGGAGCCATCCGTATACACTGGCACGGTTCCAGCGTTCACCATGTGTGCTCCAAAAAGGTCGAACGCAATACTCCCGGCGCCGTATAAGATTTGGTGGTACCCTCCAGGGTGGCGTCCTGGGCAGAACCAGGGGCGTCACCGGCCCGAGAGCTATATCTACCTCTCGAAGGAGTTTCCTGGCGCTAAACCCAATGGGCTTAAGGTATAACTGGCGTCTCTCGGCGGCATAGGCACCATCGAGATCAGCTGCGGATGCAGTGAGAGCTGTTGGCGACTGAGGGGGGCGCCGGGCTCGCGCGTACAGGCGAGTGATGCACTGCACGCGGCGCAGAGCGAGTGGCATCTCTCCAGCAGGCTCTCAATGGGGGAAGTGCGGAAGGCACCGGTCACAAGGAGAAGGCCGGTGTGGTGGATCGAATCCACCTTCGCAATAAACGCTCGGCTGCGGATGCATAAAACTCGCATCCGTAGTCGAACTTCGAACGAACAAAGGATCGATAAAAAAGTAAGGCAGTAGCCCTATCAGCGCCCCAAGCGCTGAACGTCACGGAACGGAGAATGTCCATGGCGCGGGTACAAGAGACTCTAAGGCGGCGAATATGACCTCCAAGGTGAGGCGTCGGTCGAATACAAGACCAAGGAAACGGTGCGATTCCACCACATCCAGGCGCACCCCATTAAGAAACAAATCTGGGTCGAGGTGAAGCTGTGGATGGCAGCAGAAGTGCACCACCTTAGTCTTGGCCAAAGAAAACCGAAACCTGTGCGCTTCGGCATAGCGAGAGATGCGGTACAATGCCTGTTGGAGTCGACGCTCCAGAGTTGGCATCTGGGCCGCGCCAAAAGAGATCGAAAGGTCGTCCACGTAGAGCGTAGCGAGAACATCTTCCGGCAGCACCGAGTTGATGCCGTTGATGCTCAGGGCAAAGAGTGTGACACTGAGGACACTTTCCTGCGGGACACCCTCTTCCTGCTCCTTTGGGCCGGAGAGGGCAACCCCCACCCGTACGCGGAATCGACGATCTCGCAAAAATTCAGATATAAAGATTGGGAGGCGTCCCCTCGCCCCCATCGTGTGGAGAGTCTCCATAATACCGTATCGCCATGCGGTATCATAGGCCGGCCTTCTCCAGATCGAAAAACACCGTGACGTAGTGCTGTATACGAAGGAAAGCCTCGCAGACGGCATTTTCCAGTCGGAGCTGAGAATCCGACGTGGAGTGGAACTTGCGGAAGCCACACTGTGCGGAAGACAGATGGCCTCCGTTGTCCAGGAAATAGGCTAATCTAACATTTACCAATTTCTCCATCAACTTGCACACGCACGAGGTTAGAGAGATTGGGCGGAAACCGGTCGGAGTAGAGTGATCTCTCCCCGGCTTGCGAAAGGCGAGCACAGTAGCGATTCGCCAGGAGTCTGCGAGAAGACCTTCCACCCAGATCCTGTTGAACAAATCCTACAGAAAGGCCATGCCTCGCTCACCCAGGTGTCGAAGCATGGCGTACGGGACATCGTCCGGACCATTAGCATTGTCCGCGCACGAAGCGAGAGCGGAACGCAACTCACTCACAGTAAACTTGTCGTTGAAGGGTTCTCCGCCTCTGGAGGTAAAGTCAAGCCGGCGGCCTTCCGCGACATCACGACGTGCATTGAATGCTGGCGGAGCAGCATCACGGCTAGAGAATGCGGAAAAAGCGGTCGCTAAGGATTCCGCCACGGACGCAGGGTCCGAGATTGCGGTCCCATTCTCCTGGAGAACGGGAGGGGGGTCTTGCGAGAACTTGCCCCGAATCCTTTTGACTCGCTTCCACATCTCAGCTAAAGGGGTCTTCCCGTTAAGTGAAGACACGTATGCCCGACTGAGATAGAGAATTCAGTCATTTCCTGAAATGCAGGCCACCGCGCCCGCGCCAAGCATCACCGAGGTGGGCTCTCAGGCGGCAGTTGCCCTGAAAATGATATTTGAATGGGAAAGTGATCACTACCATGGAGGTCATCGACCACCCCCCAATCAAAATCAGGCTGTGCATCCGAAGAGCACAAAGATAGGTCAAGGCAAGAAAATGAAGCGGTTCTCGGACAGTGATGCGTAAACTCATCCACGTTTAGGACAACAATCTCAAGCTCTTCGATCAGATCGACAAGGACTTGTCCCCTGGGATTTATGGAGTAATCTCTCCAAAGAGGATGCCTGCCGTTCAGATCTCCAAGCAAGAGATAGGGCCTCGGCAACCGTGCCACGACGCGGCGGAAGTCCCCCGCGTCGAAGTCAGCTGACGGTGGAATGTACGCAGAAATGATAGTATACCTCCTATCCAGGTGCAGCTGCACAGCCACTGCCTGAAAGGAGGTATCTAAAGAGAAAGGAAGAACGGAGACATCATGCCGGGTATAAACCGCGCATCCTCCAGCCCGGGAATCCCGTGGTGGTGGGGCCACAAGACCCTTATACCCCGGGAGGGAGGGCCGGAGGCACGCGCCTAGCATGGTCTCCTGCAAAAAGATAGCTAACGGGTAACGGGACGAGACGAGCCTCCGCAGTTCCTCCCAGTTGGCCCGGTGTCCACGGCAATTCCATTGAAGGAATAGGCCCTCCAGGCCTAGCTCGGAGGAGACGCGGGAGCCCTCCTCGAACTGAAGACCCTCACAGGAATGGCCGTACGCTTCCCGGGGGCAGAACCCCAGGCGCTGTTAGCCGGACAAAGCGCTGTCGCCTTCGAGGACTTATTGGGGGAGGTTGGGCTCGCCATGCGAGTCTTTTCCTCCCTCCGCCTCGAAACCGTAGGCGGGCGTTGCGGCTTCGGAGGCGGAAGGGCCCTCTTTTCGAGGAACCACCGTCTCCGAGCCACTCGCTCCACCTCGAGGCGTGGGCGAAGGAGCCGAAACTCCTTTGTTGCTGTCCTCCTTTCGGGGGAAACCTTTAGGAACCGCGGAAGATGGCCTAGCGACCATCTTCAGGGGTGTTGCCTCCTGTGAGTATAACGACTCGGTGGAGGCGCGTGGCCGTTTCGACTTACGGGAAACGGTCACGCTGGGGGAAGAGGGGGGAGCCCTGGTTTTAGCCGGGGCTGGGTGTGAACCCTTTTTGCCGCCAGCTTTACCAGGGAAGCACCCGGGTTGAGTAGAGCCCGCAGAAGGGCTCCGAATGGGCGCGGAAACAACCGTGCTCGTTGGCCTGGATGGGCCAGGAGCAGAGGGTGCCTTTCTAACTATTCAGGCATATGACGTCCCAGACAGAGCCGGGCGCGACAGGACCAAGTCCTTAGCCTCGCGGAATGAGATTCGATCCTGGGCCTGAACGGCCAGGATTTCTTTCTCAAGGAGATATGCACCACATTGCTTCGAAGAAGCGGGGTGCGGCTCTCCGCAATTGACACACTTGGCAACACACGATTTGGACTTATCATGTGCGGCCTTGGAGCAATTTACACAAACTTCGGGTGACCCCGACTTTGCACTTCTACAAGAACGATTCGTATGTTCGAAGCGGTGACAGTAATAGCACCGCCGCGGCAGTGGCACGAATGCCTTCACGCGGTAGCGGTACCAATCAGCACGCACCGACTCAGGAAGCTTGTCACAGTCGAACGTGACGAAGAGTGTAGGGGTGGGTCTCGAGACCCCTCCCTGTTTTCTCATCACACGTTCGACCTTGACCACCCCATGGTCGGCCAGCTCTAGGGTGATGTCCTCAATGGAGTAGTCAACGAGTTCCCTCGCATAAACTACTCCTTTCACAAAGTTCATGGTAGAGTGCGGCGTCACACTCACCGGGGTGCCATGAAGTGTCTTAAGAGCACATATCTTGGCCGCCTCGGCGGGATTCGCCGCATTCGCCAGAAGGCTCCCGTCCGAGAAACGGGTCACCTTTGGCTCTCTACCAATTGTACTAGCTAATCCTCTCCTCTGATGGATCATGTTACCCTTGGCCAACATGGTGCCATCAGTGAAGCGAATAACGAGGAAGCGTTTGAAACCAGCGGGCTCGAAAACACCAGGTAACCTCTGAATCAGGGGCCCTGATGTCATCGAGGCTCCGCCCTGTGCACTTTTCGTCTTGACTTGGTCGCTTGCCAAAGTGGCAGCAGACTCATCCGTTCCCGTAGCCCCCGCGGATGGAGAGGAGCCCCGAGTCTTTTTAGTCTTTCTTGTCTTTGTCTTCTTTTTAGGAGAGGAGGGCGGGAAATGAACCCGCTTCTCACCTCCGCCGACAGAAGCCCCTAGGCCAGATGGACCGGCCTCAGCGAGGTCCTTCTCCGAAATGGAAAAGGTCCTGGTGGTCGCAGGGGCACCGGTCATCGGAGATCCCTTCCCTCCTTGTACTGTCTCGAGGGCCCCAGCCGTTTGCGGAAGACCTTGCATAGGGGCGGATTCGGGTTCGGTGCTTGGCGCCGAGCCCCGATTCCCCCCCATGCAAGGCCCTACCGTCTGAGGCTGGGTTTTCTCAAAGACCATTTGTATCACAGGAGGGGCCTCCAGTTGGCCATCCCCTCCCAGGACATCGCAGGTTCCCTTGGCAGCGTCATCAGTCTTGTTTGGGAAGGCACAGGCCTTGACCCTGGCAAGGTTTAAGATTCTTGCCAGCAGGTCTTTTAAGGGAAGCGACCGAAGGGGCCTGGCTTCCCTCTCCCCACTAAGGGGGTTTGCCCTACCGAGCCGCTTCGATGGGGAGCGGCTGGCTAAGGGCTGCCTGCTGGCTTTCTTGGCAGTCCCCTTGGAAAGAAAAGAGGGGACTGCCGCTGGAAAAAGGGAGGTGCCCGAAAGCACCTCCAGAGAAGGGGGTGAGGGGGAGTCCCCTGCACCCGTAAGCGAAGGAGAGGAGTAAGCCTCCTCTCCGGCTACAGAAATATGGAGGGTCCCCTGCGCAAGCACAGGAGGGGGGGACCTCCATGTTTTTGCTGGAGCCTCCCGAGGGCGGCTCCGTCGCTGTTTCAGGGGAAGTTAAAGGGGTTTGGATTTTTGAAAATTCATCCATGGGCATGGTGACCCTATTTGTGCCACGGAACGCAATAGCTCATCACCTATTGCAGTTGCCCGCACTGCAAGAGGTGCTTACAGGCCTGGCAGAGCCAGGCGCCGCCATTTGGGACCACCCCCTCACGCCTGGTGGCCTGGCAGTCCATCGGCATGGCGGCTCCACCTTGAACACGGCGTAAAATTGATAGAATGTGAAGAGGAGAGGAAAAGGGATGTGAGGAAGGTATGGGTGGGGATGAAGCAGGTTGTTAAAAACCAGCCACCCCAGACCGGAGCTCAGGGGTTAGGGAACATCGTCCCCTACCCCCTCAGCCCCGATCCGGGACAGTTAGCTGAGAAGAAGCTCAGCATCTACCCTGTGAAATTAGAGGCTGACCAGAGAAAGTTGTGGGAGAGGTTGTATGAATAGCGACGAAGTAGGGGAGAAATACAGGCTATCTGAAGGAAGGAAGAGAGGCTAAGCTGGGGCCGGACGGAGCGCTGGATCCCGTCAGCACGGCTGCCAGGATGGCAAATCGCCGCGCCCCTTACGGGGATGCTGTAGGGTGGAGCATAAGGTATGAGAGGGTAGGACCGCGGCACTTTCAGTCCTTACTTTTCGACCCGTCGGTATAAATAGGTGTTTCACCGAGGTGAGTGTCTGCATGCTCTTGGAACATGGCGCATGAGCTGGGGTTGGTATCTTATCCTTGGGGCCTCTCAAGAAAGGTTCGCAAAACTGAGCACTCCTGCGAGTTCACGGGGGTAACGTTGCTGGTCTTTCCAGAGCAACAGAGAGGTGTCTAAGCTCGTATTTTTCTAAACGTTGTGCTATAAGAGGGGCGGTCAATAAGTTTTGCAATTCGGTTATAAAGAAACGAGATATGAGGAAAAATGTTATTTTTCAATATAACTACCCTCGACTTCAATGCACTCGCGCCACTTGTCCCTGAGGATTCGAATTCCCAACAACCAGAAATCTCCCGACTGCTGTTCAATCCACTCCTGGACGGCGAGCTGGACATCTTCAACGTCCCCAAACCGGCGTCCACGCAGTGCAGCCTTGAGCTGGCGGAATAAAAAGTAGTCGGTAGGGGTCAGATCTTCACTGTAGGGGGGATGGTTGAGCTCCTCGAATCCGCACTCGCGCAACTCTGGCCTTGTGGACTTTGACGACGTTGAAGTCGATCATGGGGCGTGAGGTTTCTAGTGACCCAACGAGCAGAGACCTTGGCCATGGCCAAATTGTCGTGGATAATGTTGATAACACTTTCGAGAATCATCATCTCCACACGGGCCACATTGTACTCGTGGTCACGTCTGACGGGGGTCATCTTTAAGGGACTCACGACCATGGCGGAAATCCCTATTCCAGCGAGCAATGGTTGCATAGGAAGGGACAGTGTCGAGGTACACTGCAACCATGCGTTCATCGATCTCTTTTGCATTCTTGCCTTCCTTGGTCAAAAATTTTATCAGTGCGCGGTGCTCAACCTTCTCCATTGTTGAAAAATTTGTGAGTGACGATCAGCGATCAGCTACTGACTGCTTCTTAAATAGACGAAGCAGGAGCGTGCGACTGCAGGTCCTGACTTGTCATAACTTGTCCTAACACCCCCACAAACAGCCATCCCACTTCCTCTGTTTTGCCCTACCGATTCGCAAAGCTTATTGACCGCCCCTCGTATGTATGAATATACAGTGGGTGCAATAAATATCCGATCCATGGTCAAAAGTTTATTTACCATAGTTACACAACAGCAAAGTAATCGAAAATTAAACATCTTATGTATTTTGTACGTTGAATACAAATTGGTATCATATTGCGAAAATAGTAAAACATTACTATGGCGTATTCTTTTTAAATCTGTTAGATTTCTTGGGTACCTTTTCTGAATCTTCAGTTTTAATTCTCGCCACAGGTTCTTTATAGGATTTAGGTCTGGCGACTGACTTGGCAATCACATAACCTTTATTTTCTTCTGCTGAAACCGTTACACTGCAGTGCCCTTGGCTCTTTGTTTTGGATCGTTGTCCTTCTAGAATGTCCATCATTTTGGCAACTTCAAGTCGTCTGCAGACTGTAAGAGATTATCATCCAGAATTCTGCGATACATCTGAGCATTCATTTTCCCTTCAATAATATGGAGTCTTCCAGGACCTGCAGAGGAGAAGCAGCCCCATACAATTATGCTGCCTCCTCCAAACTTCACTGTTGGGATTGTATTTTTAGGATCATGCGCTGAGTTTTTCTGCCTCCAAACGTGCCCAAATAACTAAATCTTCGTCTCGTCAGACCATAGTACAGCCTCCCCAAAACTCGCAGGCTTCTCTAAATGTTCCTTGGCAAAATTCAGACGATTTCTCACATGAATTGCTTTCAACAAAGGTGTCTTTCTTGGTGTGCGAAAATGGAATCCCTCGTTCCTAGGAACTGCTCTAATTGTATTTTTGCATACATTTGTCCCAGCTGCTTCCAAATCTTTCTGAAGTTCAGATCGAGTCACTCGAGGATTCTTCTTTACTTTACGGACTATATGTTTAGCCGCACGGTTTGAAATTTTAAATGGACGCCCTGAACGTGATAGACTTGCAGTGGAATTGGTATTTTTAGCATAGATGAAATTTTTCTATACCCCAAATCACTTTTATGTAACTGAACAATTAGTTCTCTTCTCCTTTTTGGCAATTCTTTAGTCTTCACCATATTAGAATTAGAGTGTTGAACGATGACCTCCTTCTCATGCAACTCTCAGAAAGTGACTGAGGTCTGTTGTTTCACGTGGATGAAGTAGATTATTTTTCTAGAAAGTTCCAGAGCATTCCTGTCATGTAAACCAATCTGGAATGTTCGAGAACTATTTATTATCGCTTTAAAACAAATTTTGTGGGTGTGTTTGATACTTTTTAAAGCGATAATCTAACACTTTTGTCGATATAATATCAATGCTTTACTATTTGTGTATTTGTCGTAGAATGACTCCCGACGATACTATATATAACACTATTCGTTGAGGGAACTTCCTTAATTATCTCTAGAGTGCGTTTTACTGTCTTGGCGGCCGATATTATGTATCTTCAAAAATGCTTAAGAAGTGGAACTGAGCTCAAGGATAATAATATTGCTATCATTAATAAAATAGAGTTTTATTAATAATAACTATAAACAAAACACAAAAAACGGAAAATATTGACAAACAGAATGGAAAGGGTCGTGGAGACTCGGGCTAATCCAAGGATTTAAGGGATCAAAAAAAGGTAAAACAAATATGGAGTTAAAGAGATGGGATGGTTCGATAAACCATTTAAAGCACAGGATAGAATTGACAAATAAGGGATCAATACTCAAAAGGTGACGCTTGGCTTACGTAACTTCATTAGGGTGCAGTGGAAGGTACTTGAAGGAATATTCGGTCCGCTGGCGAGTTCCAGCCAAAGGGGGGGGGGGGATAAGATGATCCTGACGTGGCGTCTTGGGAAGGAGAACCGTTTCTCGACGAACGGCTGGAAGAACAATGGCTGTTCTAGGTTGTTCTCTTCTGAACAAAGGGGGGATGAGAGCCGTCTCTTGTCTACAGGCTCAAGAACAATGGCAGTTCTAATGTTGTTCTCCTTTGAACAACAGGGGGGGGGGGACCGTTCCTTGGCGAAGGGCTCAAAACGAACAATGGCTGTTCTAATGTTGTTCTCCCTTGAACAACAGGGGGGGGGAAGAACCGTTTCTTGGCGAAGGGCTCAAAACGAACAATGGCTGTTCTAATGTTGTTCTCCCTTGAACAACAGCGGGGGATGAGAACCGTTTCTTGGCGAAGGGCTCAAAACGAACAATGGCTGTTCTAATGCTGTTCTCCTTGAACAGCGGGGGGGAATGAGAACCGTTTCTTGGCGAAGGGCTCAAAACGAACAATGGCTGTTCTAATGCTGTTCTCCTTGAACAGCAGGGGGGAATGCCTTGGGGACTTGACGTCACTAAAGGCTCGAACCTTTGGCACTCAAGGAATATTGTCCTCCTGGACAAGTGATGGTGAATCTCGAGGCCGAGGTCCCTTGGCGCACAAAGGGAGAGAGGGTCGTGGTGATGTTTCGCGACGAAAATCTGGATCTCCAATCTGCTCTTAGTGGTAAAGAGTCCATATAAATAGCCAGGACATCTCCTTGGCGTGGGGGAGAATGGAGTGAAAGCTTGGAGGGAACGCACAGCTGGGCCGGAGAAAAATGCCTTATCTGTTCATAAGCCTAACTCGATCTGGCGAGGTCGGCGTATGGGGGCGAACGGGGGGACGATAACCTCCTTGTTTAAACATTGACGTCCGGCAGCTGTTGATAAGACTCCAAGCCTCGAATCGAAGATGCACGTGGGCCTCCTCGAGGTTTTAACTAATATGGGATAGGAGTTGAATTTAACACAGATTCAACTCGTTCTATCACAGTATTCTAATACCGAATTTGTATTCAACGTACAAAATACATAAGATGTTCAATTTTCGATTACTTTGCTGTTGTGTAACTATGGTAAATAAACTTTTGACCATGGATCGTATATTTATTGCACACACTGTAAGGTACGAAGGCGAATCTGTGGTGGAGGGGTCGTGGAGCAAAGAATTCGAGCGAGATTAGAGGGCATACGGAGGAATCTTATGTAAAATTGGAGGCAATATTCATCACGACGAGATGAGAGAGGGAGGAATCCTATTTCAGCATAGAGAGAGATCACAGGGGAAGACTTAAATGCTCCTGTAGCAAGGCGGAGGCCTCTGTGATGTAGCGAGTTCAGTTTATTCAGAATGCTTTTGGAAGCTGAGCCATTCAGGTGGCAGCCGTAATCAAGCTTTGACAGAAGTGATCTGTGGATCTCGAGGAGGGTGCGGCGGTCAGCTCCCCAGCGTAGCTTCGATAAAGAGACCATAAGGGCAAGTACGGGGGAATATCTTTGAATGAGGTCTTCAATATGATATCGCCATATCATATGTTGGTCGATTATAAGACCTGGGAATTTAGCATGGGTGGCAGGTTTGATCGGGGATGCAGAAAAAAAAATTGAAAAGAAAACAATAAAAAGAAGTAACAATTAGGAAGCAATAACAATAACAAAAACAACAACTAAACCTAGTTAAATGAAAGGGAGAAGGCCGGCCTCCCCAAAAAAGTCAACAAGTCCACCAGTCAATGTGCACGCACTCGTCCCGAGTACAAAGGACAGGAAGTAGCGCCCCGGCCCATCCCGGTACCGGGACAGGTAACGTGCGCGAAGATCACCCAGACTGGGACATTCGACAAGAATATGCCGAACAGTCTGGGGGACGACGCAGTCGTCGCAATAGGGCGCAGGCGAGCGCTCCATCAAATAGCGATGCGTCACACGAGTGTTTCCGATTCGGAGACGACAGAAAGCGACCTGAAGCCGTCGCGGCATTGGGGGATAGGTCCATGGGAACAGACGCGGCGACATGGCACGCAACTTTAAGTTCCCTTCGACCGTCTCCCATCTTCTTTGCCAAGCAGTCCGAAGAGCTGCCCGTAGTCCAGCCATGTAGTCGGTGTGAGGAAGAGTAAAACGCTGGTCCGGTCGCAGAGTCCTCGCGGACTCTTTGGCGCGCTCATTCCCCGCAATTCCTACATGTCCAGGAACCCAGCAGAAGATAATCTCAACATCCGCCCGGCTCGCCAAAACCGTGGCGTCACGGATATCGCGAACATCCCGAACCAGGGGATGTGGAGATTACAATGCCCCAAGAGCAATCAGGGTACTTTGTGAGTTGCTATAGATCACAATCCGGTCTCCGAACCGGGCACGTCGCTTAATCTCCCGTATCGAGTGGTGTATTGCAACCAGCTCGGCCGTGAAGACAGACGCAGCGCCTGGCAGAGCCCCGCTGACTTCAAACAGAGGAGATACGGCGTGGAAGCCGACCCCCTCTTGGGACTTGGATCCATCCGTATACACTGGCACGGTTCCAGTGTAACACGGTGTGCTCCAAAAAGGTCGAACGCAATACTCCCGGCGCCGTACAAGCTTTGGGAGCAGAGGCGTGGCGACAAATAGCCAAATGTGGGACTCTTCAGGGTGGCGTCCTGGGCAGAACCAGGGGGCGCCACCGGCCCGAGAGCTATATCTACCTCTCGAAGGAGTTTCCTGGCCCTAAACCCAAAGGGCTTAGGGTATGGCTGGCGTATCTCCAGGCATAGGAACGATCGAGATCAGCTGCTGATGCAGTGAAAGCTGTTGGCGACTGAGGGAGGCCCCGTGCTCGCGCGTACAGGCGAGTGATGCACTGCATGCGGCGCAGAGCGAGTGGCATATCCCCAGCATCGACCAACAGGCTCTCAATGGGGGAAGTGAGGAAGGCACCGGTCGCAAGGCGAAGGCCGGTGTGGTGGATCGAATCCACCTTCCGCAATAAACGCTCGGCTGAGAATGCATAAAACTCGCATCCGTAGTTGAGCTTCGAACGCACAAAGGATCGATAAAAAAGTAGGGCAGTAGCCCTATCAGCGCCCCAAGCGCTGAACGTCACGGAACGGAGAATATCCAAGGCTGCGAATACAAGACCAAGGAAACGGTGCGATTCCACCACATCCAGGCGCACCCCATTAAGAAACAAATCTGGGTCAGGGTGGAGCCGTGGATGGCGGCAGAAGTGCATCACCTTAGTCTTGGCCAAAGAAAACCGAAACCTGTGCGCTTCGGCATAGCGAGAGACGCGGTTCAATGCCTGTTGGAGTCGACGCTCCAGAGTTGGCATCTGGGCCGCGCCAAGAGAGATCGAAATGGAGAAGGTCCTGGTGGTCGCAGGGGCACCGGTCAGAGGAGATCCCTCCCCTCCTTGTACTGCCTCGGAGGCCCTAGCCGTTTGCGGAAGACCTTGCATAGGGGCGGATTCGGGTTCGGTGTTTGGCGCCGAGCCCGGATTATCCCCCATGGAAGGCCCTACCGTCTGAGGCTGGTTTTCCTCAAGGACCATGTCTATCACAGGAGGGGCCTCCAGTTGGCCATCCCCTCCCAGGACATCGCAGGTTCCCTTGGCAGCGTCATAAGTCTTTAGTGGGGAGGCATAGGCCTTGACCCCGGAAAGGTTTAGTATTCTTGCCAGCAGGTCTTTTGAGGGAAGCGACCGAAGGGGCCTGGCCTCACTCTCCCCCCTAAGGGGGTTTGCCCTACCAAGCCGCTTCGATGTGGAGCGGCTGGCTAAGGGCTGCCTGCTGGCTTTCTTGTCAGTTTCCTTGGAAAGAACAGAGCGGACTGCCGCTGGAAGGAGGGAGGTGCCCGAAAGCACCTCCAGAGAAAGGGGGGAGGGGGAGTCCCCTACACCCCTAAGCGAAGGAGAGGAGTGAGCCTCCTCTCCGGTTAGAGAGATATGGAGGGTCCCCTTCGCAAGCACAGGGGGAGGGGACCTCCATTTTTTCGCTGGAGCTGCCCGAGGGCGACTCCGTTGATGGTACAGGGAAGGGGAAGTTGGGGGTTGGGTTTTTTTTATATTCATCATTGGGCATGGTGACCCTATTTGTAACACGGGACGCAATCGCGCATCACCTCTCGCAGTAGCCTGCACTGCAAGAGGGGTTTACAGGCCCGGCAGAGCCAGGCGCCGCCATTTGGGACCACCCCTCCCGCCTGGTGGCCTGGTAGTCCATTGGCATGGCGGCTCCACCTTGGACACGGCGTAAAAAAGATATATTGTGAAGAGGAGAGGAAAAGGGATGTGAGGAAGGTATGGGTGGGGATGAAGCAGGTTGTTAAAAAACCCCCATCCCAAACCGGAGCTCAGGGGTTAGGGAACATTGCCCCCACCCCCCCACCCTAGCCCCGATCCGGGACGGTTGGCTTGAGAAGATCAGCATCTACCCTGTGAAATTAGAGGCTGACCAGAGAAAGTTGTGGGAGAGGTTGTATGAAAAGCGAGGAAACACGTGTTTTGAAGGAAGGAGAAGATGCTAAGATGGGGCCGGACGGAGCGCTGGATCCTGTCAGCACGGCGGCCAGGATGGCAAATCGCCGCGCCCCTTACGGGGGGATTATAAGACAGCTGGGGAGGTATATGGAATGGGATAGAGAAGTTGAAGTTGATAAGGAAGTGATCAGATATAGCATTGGACAAATTTGTAGTCGTCAGATTGGAAATAAGACAGTCAGAGATTACAAGGTCTAAAATGTTACCGTGAGAGTGGGTAGGGAAAGAAACGTGTTGGGTAAGGGAGAAGAGATCCAAGATTTCAGAAAAGGCTTTGAAATTAGGATTGTGGCCAGGAAGGTTGAAATCAGCGAGGATTAGCAGAGAACGAGTGCGGGAGAGGCCAGCGAGGAGGTTTCGAAATTCATCAAGAAAAAGCTCGAGGGAGGATGCTGGGAGGGCGGTAGAGGACTAAGATAGTTAGAGAGGGGGTGGAATCAGAGACATTGATGAGCGCCTCAAAAGAAAGAAGAGGGGGAGAGGGCAGATTATTCAGAGGAAAGGAGGCACTGTGAATGAGAGCAACCCCACCACCGCGAGAGTTACGGGAGAGGACGTAACCATCAGGGGTAGCGAGATTTAAACAGCAAGCAGAAGGGGAAAGCCAAGTTTCCGTGAATCCAAGGAGAGTGACTCGAGTGTTAACGAGGAGGTCATGGATGTAGTCAGCCTTCTTCGAGAAGCTTCTGACATTGAGAGACGCTGAGAGAACGGGTGAAGGGGGAGGTGAAGAAGAATCAGGGCTAAGTGGGGGGGGCTTGATTCAAGTAAAAAAGTTTTCTAAGAGCAGAAGCTAAACGGAAACCACGTTTAGTCTGGCGGCGGGAACGAGAAATTCCGGATGCATTAATGTGAGTAAGGATGTTTTGAGAAACACTGGTCATCCAAATCAATTGGAATTCAGATAAGTTTATTTACCACTAAGACAACTATATTAAAAGAAATTGTTGAAGGCTCCTTCATAATTCCTCTCCTAAAGATATTGTACTTGATAGTAAAGACGTTAGAATATCCTCATCATATGTCTTAAAACTAACTGAAAATATACCAAGGAACAAATATTAGTCTTTTTTGATAACTGGCTCTTTTCAGCTCCTCTTAGGGAAGAACTAAATAAAGTGGTACGACAGAAAACCAGTTCACCTTCTTTCAAACTATGCTGGCAGTAAGCCCGAGACTTGAAGACAATTCTCAGTGACTCCCAACCCTGTGTATCCGCCTCTTTCACGCATGCACGAGGTCACATATTTATTTGACTCCTATGACACGCAGCTGCCAACATGGTGGTATTTGCATTCCTGCATCATAGTGACAAAAGAAAACGGCGTTCTTACTTCCACACTTCGTTGAGGGCTTCGGAAGTACTGGGTGACTTCAAGAATTAACTTGCCGAGGTACCTGTTGTTCGTTCCATAACGATCGATAACATCATCCCAATTATTTCTGAAATAAATAAAACCACTTAGATCACTTTTATTAACGATTATGGAAGCTAAGGTAATGTGCGATTTTGAGTAACCCTTGAATAACCAAACACTTTTGATCGGGAGAATGTTAACGGCTGATTGACACTAGTTAATGAGCTCCAATTAGCCAGACGGGTCAATGTGAAGAGAAAGTCAGGAGACTGAAGGAGAAAGGTCCAAGGAAGGCTTACATGGCAGGTTGAATTGAGAGCTAAAATAGACCCGACCGGCAACTACCATCAAGCGCATAGCCGCTGAAATTACAGATTAGACTATTCTTAGGGTGTGTTGTAAAAGGCACAATCGGGAGAGGACAAGGCCCAAGTGGTTCTTTATTTTTTTCTCAGCACCAATCTAAGATTCTTTACGAGGGCACATGTCTTCGAAATTATCTTATAGCCTATGATAGGCTAAATAAAAAAAAACAAAGAATAAAACCACCAAACAACAACAAAATCAAAGTAAAAAAATATAAACAAAACAAAACGAGCAAAAAAAACCCCAAGAAAAAGGAAGCGTACACTAGCGTTGAGTGAAACTCGTCTCCCCGCGGGGCAGGGGCAAGCATCCAACAGCAAAGAGTGTCAAATAAAATAAGAGGAGGCAAGCCTCTTCCAAAAAGTCACATAGTACACAAGTCATCGAACACAAACACGTCGCGAGTACAAGGAACAAGCAGTAGCGAAACCGATCGTCCCGGCACCGAGACAGGGTAACGTGTGCGAAGATCAACCAGAGTGGAACATTTAACAGGAAGATGCCGAACAGTCTGGTTGAAAGCGCATTCGTGGCAGTAACGTGCGATGCCAGTGGGACGCCCCGGAGGGCTACCCTAATTCCTGCCATGTAGTCGGTGTGAAGAAGAGCAAAACGTTGGTCTGGTTGCCTAGTTCTCCTTTTCGCATTTCTCGACATTCTCACATGTCCAGGAAACAAGCAGAAGATAATCTCAGCATTCGCCATGCTCACGGAAACCGTGGCGTCACGGATATCGCGCACCAGGAAATGTAGAGATTCCAATGCCTGAAGAGCACTCAGGGCGCTTTGTAAGTCGCTATAGATCACAATCCGGTCTCCGAACCGGGCACGACGCGTTATCGCCCGCAACGAGCGGAGTATTGTAACCAACTCGGCCGGAAAGACAGACGCAGCGCCTGGCAGAGCCACGCTGACTTGAGGGAGAGGGGGATAGGGCGTGGAAACCGACCCCCTCTTGGGACTAGGAGCCATTCGTATACACTGGAATGGTTCCAGCGTGACACGAAGTGTGCTCCAAAAAGGCCGAACGCAACACTCCTGGCGCTGTAGAAGCGCCGAAGGGGTAACGACAAATAGTCAAAAGTGGTACCCTCCAGGATGGCGTCCTGGGCAGAACCAGAGGCGCCACCGACCAGAGCTATACCAAGCTGTCGAAAGAGTTTCCTAGCCCTAAACCCAAAGGGCTTAGGGTATAACTGGTGTCTCTCGGCGGCATAGGTACCGTCAATTTTAGCTGCGGATGCAGTGAGAGCTGTTGGCGACTGAGGGAGGCGCCGAGCTCGCGCGCACAGGCGAATAATGCACTGTGCAGAGCGGGTGGCATCTCCACAGCATCTACAAGTAGGCTTCCGATGCGGGAAGGGTGGAAGGCACCGGTCGCCAGGCGAAGGCCGGTTTGGTGGATCGAGTCCACCTTTCTCAATACACGCTCGGCTGCGGATGCATAAAACTCGCATCCGTAGTCGAGCTTCGAACAAACAAAGGATCGAAAAAAATATAAGTCAGTAGCCTTATCAGCGCCCTAGGCGCTGAAGATGAGGTAGGGGGTGGGGGTGGGGATTTGCTTAATAGGGTATAAAAGTGATCAAAGAAGGCAGGTAGATTTAGTGAGTTGAAGCCCATCAAATCCACTTTGTATGAAAGTGGGTACTTATTGGTCTTGAAATAAACCCAAGAAAAAGAGGGGAGATAAATGAACTTAATAAGATGACCCCCAAAGGATCCACAAACCTTAACCAATTCCAAGCAATATCTCTGCCAACCGGGTTTGATGATAAGTATTGCACAATACTCAGAAAGTCCTGCATCCGAGTGTTGGCTAAATTGAACGCTAAATTAATGTATCTGAAAAGAAATAAACAATAATGTGAAATTAGGATCGAAAATCAAAAAACGAATATAATTGATATCTATCAAGAGACATTAAATGTTCGCACTTGTCAATCGTTTGAGGATCCTGAGAATTTGCGAGGCCGTAGTACAAATTATTTTTTTGACCAGCGTCCAGTTCTGCCATACACCTCTG